>JANJGN010002876.1:0-57003 GCA_026770705.1 Isurus oxyrinchus
AGTGCGGCACTCCCTCAGTACTGACCCTCTGACAGTGCAGCACTCCCTCAGTACTGACCCTCTGACAGTGCGGCACTCCCTCAGTACTGACCCTCTGACAGTGCGGCACTCCCTCATTACTGACCCTCTGACAGTGCGGCACTCCCTCAGTACTGACCCTCTGACAGTGCAGCACTCCCTCAGTACTGACCCTCTGACAGTGCAGCACTCCCTCAGTACTGACCCTCTGACAGTGCAGCACTCCCTCAGTACTGACCCTCTGACAGTGCAGCATTCCCTCATTTCTGACCCTCTGACAGTGCAGCACGCCCTCAGTGCTGCCCCTCTGACAGTGCAGCACTCCCTCAGTACTGACCCTCTGACAGTGCAGCACTCCCTCAGTACTGACCCTCTGACAGTGCAGCACTCCCTCAGTACTGACCCTCTGACAGTGCAGCACTCCCTCAGTACTGACCCTCTGACAGTGCAGCACTCCCTCAGTACTCACCCTCTGACAGTGCAGCACTCCCTCAGTACTGACACTATGACAGTGCAGCACTCCCTCAGTACTGACCCTCTGACAGTGCTGCACTCCCTCAGCACTGACCCTCCGACAGTGCGGCACTCCCTCAGCACTGACCCTCCGACAGTGCAGCACTCCCTCAGTACTGACCCTCTGACAGTGCGGCACTCCCTCAGTACTGACCCTCTAACAGTGCAGCACTCCCTCAGTACTGACCCTCTGACAGTGCAGCACTCCCTCAGTACTGACCCTCTGACAGTGCAGCACGCCCCTCAGTACTGACCCTCTGACAGTGCAGCACTCCCTCAGTACTGACCCTCTGACAGTGCAGCACTCCCTCAGTACTGACCCTCTGACAGTGCAGCACTCCCTCAGTACTGACCGACCGATAGTGCAGCACTCCCTCAGTGCTGACCCTCCGATGGTTCTCGGGGAGTTTTTAAGGTACAGAGAAACAATGACTGGAAATTATTTCCTCTTGTTCAGGCATTTTTAAATAGGTGCAGGTGTGTGGAAAGGAGAAGCAGAGTTTTTCAGCAGTGCAGGGCTATATTGTCAGAGTGTCAGAGAGGCTACAGACGATGCCAGACTAATCGCTAATCTTAAATCTGTCAGACTGAGAGATGGTTCTCCACAAAAATCTGATCACTCACTGTGTAACTGTACAGAGTCACTGTTTATTCAGGGTATGGATCACTCACTGTGTAACTGTACAGAGTCACTGTTTATTCAGCAGGGAAAGGATCACTCACTGTGTAACTGTACAGAGTCACTGTTTATTCAGAGTAAGGATCACTCACTGTGTAACTGTACAGTGTCACTGTTTATTCATGGTAAGGATCACTCACTGTGTAACTGTGCAGAGTCACTGTTTATTCAGCAGGGTAAGGATCACTCACTGTGTAACTGTACAGAGTCACTGTTTATTCAGAGTAAGGATCACTCACTGTGTAACTGTACAGAGTCACTGTTTATTCAGGGTAAGGATCACTCACTGTGTAACTGTACAGAGTCACTGTTTATTCAGCAGGGTAAGGATCACTCACTGTGTAACTGTACAGAGTCACTGTTTATTCAGGGTAAGGGTCACTCACTGTGTTAAATGTACAGAATCACTGTTTAATCAGGGCAAGGATCACTCACTGTGTAACTGTACAGAGTCACTGTTTATTCAGGGTAAGTATCACTCACTGTGTAACTGTACAGAGTCACTGTTTATTCAGGGTAAGGGTCACTCACTGTGTAACTGTACAGAGTCACTGTTTATTCAGGGTAAGGATCACTCACTGTGTAACTGTACAGAGTCACTGTTTATTCAGGGTAAGTATCAGTCACTGTGTAACTGTACAGAGTCACTGTTTATTAAGCAGGGTAAGTATCACTCACTGTGTAACTGTACAGAGTCACTGTTTATTCAGGGTATGGATCACTCACTGTGTAACTGTACAGAGTCAATGTTTATTCAGCAGGGTAAGGAGCATTCACTGTGTAAGTGTACAGAGTCACTGTTTGTTCAGCAGGGTAAGGGTCACTCACTGTGTAACTGTACAGAGTCACTGTTTATTCAGGGTAAGGGTCACTCACTGTGTAACAGTACAGAGTCACTGTTTATTCAGGGTAAGGATCACTCACTGTGTAACTGTACAGAGTCACTGTTTATTCAGCAGGGTAAGGTTCACTCGCTGTGTAACTGTACAGACTCACTTTTCATTCAGCAGGGTAAGGATCACTCACTGAGTAACTGTACAGAGTCACTGTTTATTCAGGGTGAGGATCATTCACTGTGTAACTGTACAGAGTCACTGTTTATTCAGCAGGGTAAGTGTCACTCACTGTGTAACTGTACTGAGTCACTGTTTATTCAGCATCTGAATAAACAGTGACTCTGTACAGTTACACAGTGAGTGATCCTTACCCTGAATGAACAATGACTCTGTGCAGTTACACAGTGAGTGATCCTTACCCTGTTGAATAAACAGTGACTCTGTACAGTTACACAGTGAGTGATCCTTACCCTGCTGAATAAACAGTGACTCTGTACAGTTACACAGTGAGTGATCCTTACCCTGAATAAACAGTGACTCTGTACAGTTACACAGTGAGTGATACTAACCCTGAATAAACACTGACTCTGTACAGTTACACAGTGGGTGATCCTTACCCTGCTGAATAAACAGTGACACTGTACAGTGACACAGTGAGTGATCCTTACCCTGCTGAATAAACAGTGACACTGTACAGTTACACAGTGAGTGATCCTTACCCTGCTGAATAAACAGTGACTCTGTACAGTTACAATGTGAGTGATCCTTACCCTGAAAAAACAGTGACTCTGTACAGTTACACAGTGAGTGCTCCTTACCCTGCTCAATGAACAGTGACACTGTACAGTTACACAGTGAATGACCCTTACCCTGAATAAACAGTGACTCTGTACAGTTACACAGTGAGTGATCCTTACCCTGAATAAACAGTGACTCTGTACAGTTACCCAGTGTGTGATCCTTACCCTGAATTAACAGTGACTCTGTACAGTTACACAGTGAGTGATCCTTACCCTGCTGAATAAACACTGACTCTGTACAGTTACAATGTGAGTGATCCTTACCCTGAAAAAACAGTGACTCTGTACAGTTACACAGTGAGTGCTCCTTACCCTGCTCAATGAACAGTGACACTGTACAGTTACACAGTGAATGACCCTTACCCTGAATAAACAATGACTCTGTACAGTTACACAGTGAGTGATCCTTACCCTGAATAAACAGTGACTCTGTACAGTTACACAGTGAGTGACCCTTACCCTGAATAAACAGTGACTCTGTACAGTTACACAGTGAGTGATCCTTACCCTGAATAAACAGTGACTCTGTACAGTTACACAGTGAGTGATCCTTACCCTGCTGAATAAACAGTGACACTGTACAGTTACACAGTGAGTGATCCTTACCCTGAATAAACAGTGACTCTGTACAGTTACACAGAGAGTTATCCTTACCCTGAATAAACAGTGACTCTGTACAGTTACACAGTGAGTGATCCTTACCCTGCTGAATAAACAGAGACTCTGTACAGTTACACAGTGAGTGATCCTTACCCTGCTGAATAAACAGTGACTCTGTACAGTTACACAGTGAGTGATCCTTACGCTGAATAAACAGTGACTCTGTACAGTTACACAGTGAGTGATCCTTACCCTGAATAAACAGTGAGTCTGTACAGTTACACAGTGAGTGATCCTGACACTGCTGAATAAACAGTGACTCTGTACAGTTACACAGTGAGTGATCCTTAGCCTGAATAAACAGGGACTCTGTACAGTTACACAGTGAATGATCCTTACCCTGAATAAACAGTGACTCTGTACAGTTACACAGTGAGTGTCCCTTACCCTGAATAAACAGTGACTCTGTACAGTTACACAGTGAGTGACCCTTACCCTGAATAAAGAGTGACTCTGTAAAGTTACACAGTGAGTGATCCTTACCCAGCTGAATAAACAGTGAATCTGTACAGTTACACAGTGAGTGATCCTTACCCTGCTGAATAAACAGTGACTCTGTACAGTTACACAGTGAGTGATCCTTACCCTGAATAAACAGTGACTCTGTACAGTTACACAGTGAGTGATCCTTACCCTGCTGAATAAACAGTGACACTGTACAGTTACACAGTGAGTGATCCTTACCCTGCTGAATAAACAGTGACTCTGTACAGTTACACAGTGAGTGATCCTTACACTGCTGAATAAACAGTGACTCTGTGCAGTTACACAGTGACTGATACTTACCCTGCTGAATAAACACTGACTCTGTACAGTTACACAGTGAGTGATACTTACCCTGAATAAAAAGTGACTCTGTACAGTTACACAGTGAGTGATCCTTACCCTGAATAAACAGTGAGTCTGTACAGTTACACAGTGAGTGATCCTGACACTGCTGAATAAACAGTGACTCTGTACAGTTACACAGTGAGTGATCCTTAGCCTGAATAAACAGGGACTCTGTACAGTTACACAGTGAATGATCCTTACCCTGAATAAACAGTGACTCTGTACAGTTACACAGTGAGTGTCCCTTACCCTGAATAAACAGTGACTCTGTACAGTTACACAGTGAGTGACCCTTACCCTGAATAAAGAGTGACTCTGTAAAGTTACACAGTGAGTGATCCTTACCCAGCTGAATAAACAGTGAATCTGTACAGTTACACAGTGAGTGATCCTTAACCTGCTGAATAAACAGTGACTCTGTACAGTTACACAGTGAATGATCCTCACCCTGAATAAACAGTGACTCTGTGCAGTTACAAAGTGACTGTCCCTTACCCTGAATAAACAGTGACTCTGTACAGTTACACAGTGAGTGTCCCTTACCCTGAATAAACAGTGACTCTGTACAGTTACTCCGTGAGTGATCCATACGCTGCTGAATAAACAGAGACTCTGTACAGTAACACAGTGAGTGATACTTACCCTGAATAGACAGTGACTCTGTACAGTTACACAGTGAGTGTCCCTTACCCTGAATAAACAGTGAATCTGTACAGTTACTCCGTGAGTGATCCATACGCTGCTGAATAAACAGAGACTGTGTACAGTAACACAGTGAGTGATACTTACCCTGAATAGACAGTGACTCTGTACAGTTACACAGTGAGTAATCCTTACCCTGCTGAATGAAAAGTGAGTCTGTACAGTTACACAGTGAGTGATCCTTACCCTGCTGAATAAACAGTGACTCTGTACGGTTACACAGTGACAGATCCTTACCCTCCTGAATACACAGTGACTCTGTACAGTTACACAGTGAGTGATACTTACCGTGATGAATAAACAGTGACTCTGTACAGTCACACAGTGAGTGATCCTTACGCTGAATACACAGTGACTCTGTACAGTTACACAGTGAGTGACCCTTTCCCTGAATAAACAGTGACTCTGTACAGTTACACAGTGAGTGACCCTTAGCCTGTATAAACAGTGACTCTGTACAGTTACACAGTGAGTGATACTTACCCTGATGAATAAACAGTGACTCTGTACAGTTACACAGTGAGAGATCCTTTCCCTGCTGAATAAACAGTGACTCTGTACAGTTACACAGTGAGTGATCCTTACCCTGAATAAACAGTGACTCTGTACAGTTACACAGTGAGTGACCCTTACCCTGAATAAACAGTGACTCTGTACAGTTACACAGTGAGTGATAATAACCCTGAATAAACATTGACTCTGTACAGTTACACAGTGAGTGCTCTTTACCCTGAATAAACACTGACTCTGTACAGTTACACAGTGAGTGATCCTTACCCTGCTGAATAAACAGTGACTCTGTACAGTTACACAGTGAGTGACACTTACCCTGCTGAATAAACAGTGACTCTGTACAGTTACACAGTGAGTGATCCTTACCCTGAATAAACAGTGACTCTGTACAGTGACACAGTGAGTGATCATTGCACTGAATAAACAGTGACTCTGTACAGTTACACAGTGAGTGACCCTTACCCTGAATAAACAGTGACTCTGTACAGTTACACAGTGAGTGATCCTTACCCTGAATAAACAGTGACTCTGTACAGTTACACAGTGAGTGCTCATTACCCTGAATAAACAGTGACTCTGTGCAGATACACAGTGAGTGATCTTTACCCTGAATAAACAGTGACTCTGTACAGTTACACAGTGAGTGCTACTTACCCTGCTGAATAAACAGTGACTCTGTACAGTTACACAGTGAGTGATCCTTACCCTGAACAAACAGTGACTCTGTACAGTTACACAGTGAGTGATCCTTACCCTGAATAAACAGTGACTCTGTACAGTTACACAGTGAGTGATCCTTACCCTGAATAAACAGTGACTCTGTACAGTTACACAGTGAGTGATCCTTACCCTGTTGAATAAACAGTGACTCTGTACAGTTACACAGTGAGTGATGCTTACCCTGAATAAACAGTGACTCTGTACAGTTACACAGTGAGTGATGCTTACCCTGAATAAACAGTGACTCTGTACAGTTACACAGTGAGTGATCCTTACCCTGAATAAACAGTGACTCTGTACAGTTACACAGTGAGTGATGCTTACCCTGAATAAACAGTGACTCTGTACAGTTACACAGTGAGTGATCTTTACCCTGAATAAACAGTGACTCTGTACAGTTACACAGTGAGTGATCCTTACCCTGAATAAACAGTGACTCTGTACAGTTACACAATGAGTGACCCTTACCCTGAATAAACAGTGACTCTGTACAGTTACACAGTGAGTGATCCTTACCCTGAATAAACAGTGACTGTACAGTTACACAGTGAGTGACCCTTACCCTGAATAAACACTGACTCTGTACAGTTAGACAGTGAGTGATCCTTACCCTGCTGAATAAACAGTGACTCTGTACAGTTACACAGTGAGTGATCCTTACCCTGAATAAACAGTGACTCTGTACAGTTACACAGTGAGTGACCCTTACCCTGAATAAACAGTGACTCTGTACAGTTACACAGTGAGTGATCCTTACCCTGAATAAACAGTGACTCTGTACCGTTACACAGTGAGTGACCCTTACCCTGAATAAACAGTGACTCTGTACAGTTACACAGTGAGTGATACTTACCCTGAATAAACAGTGACTCTGTACAGTTACACAGTGAGTGATCCTTACCCTGCTGAATAAACAGTGACTCTGTACAGTTACACAGTGAGTGATCCTTACCCTGAATAAACAGTGAGTCTGTACAGTTACACAGTGAGTGATCCTTACGCTGAATAAACAGTGACTCTGTACAGTTACACAGTGAGTGATAATAACCCTGAATAAACATTGACTCTGTACAGTTACACAGTGAGTGCTCTTTACCCTGAATAAACACTGACTCTGTACAGTTACACAGTGAGTGATCCTTACCCTGCTGAATAAACAGTGACTCTGTACAGTTACACAGTGAGTGACACTTAGCCTGCTGAATAAACAGTGACTCTGTACAGTTACACAGTGAGTGATCCTTACCCTGAATAAACAGTGACTTTGTACAGTTACACAGTGAGTGATCCTTACCCTGAATAAACAGTGACTCTGTACAGTTACACAGTGAGTGATCCTTACCCTGAATAAACAGTGACTCTGTACAGTTATACAGTGAGTGCTCCTTACCCTGAATATACAGTGACTCTGTGCAGATACACAGTGAGTGATCCTTACCCTGAACAAACAGTGACTCTGTACAGTTACACTGTGAGTGCTACTTACCCTGCTGAATAAACAGTGACTCTGTACAGTTACACAGTGAGTGATACTTACCCTGAATAAAAAGTGACTCTGTACAGTTACACAGTGAGTGATCCTTACCCTGAATAAACAGTGAGTCTGTACAGTTACACAGTGAGTGATCCTTAGCCTGAATAAACAGGGACTCTGTACAGTTACACAGTGAATGATCCTTACCCTGAATAAACAGTGACTCTGTACAGTTACACAGTGAGTGTCCCTTACCCTGAATAAACAGTGACTCTGTACAGTTACACAGTGAGTGACCCTTACCCTGAATAAAGAGTGACTCTGTAAAGTTACACAGTGAGTGATCCTTACCCAGCTGAATAAACAGTGAATCTGTACAGTTACACAGTGAGTGATCCTTACCCTGCTGAATAAACAGTGACTCTGTACAGTTACACAGTGAATGATCCTCACCCTGAATAAACAGTGACTCTGTGCAGTTACAAAGTGACTGTCCCTTACCCTGAATAAACAGTGACTCTGTACAGTTACACAGTGAGTGTCCCTTACCCTGAATAAACAGTGACTCTGTACAGTTACTCCGTGAGTGATCCATACGCTGCTGAATAAACAGAGACTCTGTACAGTAACACAGTGAGTGATCCTTACCCTGAATAAACAGTGAGTCTGTAGAGTTACACAGTGAGTGATCCTTAGCCTGAATAAACAGGGACTCTGTACAGTTACACAGTGAATGATCCTTACCCTGAATAAACAGTGACTCTGTACAGTTACACAGTGAGTGTCCCTTACCCTGAATAAACAGTGACTCTGTACAGTTACACAGTGAGTGACCCTTACCCTGAATAAACAGTGACTCTGTAAAGTTACACAGTGAGTGATCCTTACCCAGCTGAATAAACAGTGAATCTGTACAGTTACACAGTGAGTGATCCTTACCCTGCTGAATAAACAGTGACTCTGTACAGTTACACAGTGAATGATCCTCACCCTGAATAAACAGTGACTCTGTGCAGTTACAAAGTGACTGTCCCGTACCCTGAATAAACAGTGACTCTGTACAGTTACACAGTGAGTGTCCCTTACCCTGAATAAACAGTGACTCTGTACAGTTACTCCGTGAGTGATCCATACGCTGCTGAATAAACAGAGACTCTGTACAGTAACACAGTGAGTGATACTTACCCTGAATAGACAGTGACTCTGTACAGTTACACAGTGAGTGTCCCTTACCCTGAATAAACAGTGAATCTGTACAGTTACTCCGTGAGTGATCCATACGCTGCTGAATAAACAGAGACTGTGTACAGTAACACAGTGAGTGATACTTACCCTGCTGAATAAACAGTGACTCTGTACAGTTACACAGTGACAGATCCTTACCCTCCTGAATACACAGTGACTCTGTACAGTTACACAGTGAGTGATACTTACCGTGATGAATAAACAGTGACTCTGTACAGTCACACAGTGAGTGATCCTTACGCTGAATACACAGTGACTCTGTACAGTTACACAGTGAGTGACCCTTTCCCTGAATAAACAGTGACTCTGTACAGTTACACAGTGAGTGACCCTTAGCCTGTATAAACAGTGACTCTGTACAGTTACACAGTGAGTGATACTTACCCTGATGAATAAACAGTGACTCTGTACAGTTACACAGTGAGAGATCCTTTCCCTGCTGAATAAACAGTGACTCTGTACAGTTACACAGTGAGTGATCCTTACCCTGAATAAACAGTGACTCTGTACAGTTACACAGTGAGTGACCCTTACCCTGAATAAACAGTGACTCTGTACAGTTACACAGTGAGTGATAATAACCCTGAATAAACATTGACTCTGTACAGTTACACAGTGAGTGCTCTTTACCCTGAATAAACACTGACTCTGTACAGTTACACAGTGAGTGATCCTTACCCTGCTGAATAAACAGTGACTCTGTACAGTTACACAGTGAGTGACACTTACCCTGCTGAATAAACAGTGACTCTGTACAGTTACACAGTGAGTGATCCTTACCCTGAATAAACAGTGACTCTGTACAGTTACACAGTGAGTGATCCTTACCCTGCTGAATAAACAGTGACTCTGTACAGTTACACAGTGAGTGACACTTACCCTGCTGAATAAACAGTGACTGTACAGTCACACAGTGAGTGATCATTGCACTGAATAAACAGTGACTCTGTACAGTTACACAGTGAGTGACCCTTACCCTGAATAAACAGTGACTCTGTACAGTTACACAGTGAGTGATCCTTACCCTGAATAAACAGTGACTCTGTACAGTTATACAGTGAGTGCTCATTACCCTGAATAAACAGTGACTCTGTGCAGATACACAGTGAGTGATCCTTACCCTGAACAAACAGTGACTCTGTACAGTTACACAGTGAGTGCTACTTACCCTGCTGAATAAACAGTGACTCTGTACAGTTACACAGTGAGTGATCCTTACCCTGAATAAACAGTGACTCTGTACAGTTACACAGTGAGTGATCTTTACCCTGAATAAACACTGACTCTGTACAGTTAGACAGTGAGTGATCCTTACCCTGCTGAATAAACAGTGACTCTGTACAGTTACACAGTGAGTGATCCTTACCCTGAATAAACAGTGACTCTGTACAGTTACACAGTGAGTGACCCTTACCCTGAATAAACAGTGACTCTGTACAGTTACACAGTGAGTGATAATAACCCTGAATAAACATTGACTCTGTACAGTTACACAGTGAGTGCTCTTTACCCTGAATAAACACTGACTCTGTACAGTTACACAGTGAGTGATCCTTACCCTGCTGAATAAACAGTGACTCTGTACAGTTACACAGTGAGTGATCCTTACCCTGCTGAATAAACAGTGACTCTGTACAGTTACACAGTGAGTGACACTTACCCTGCTGAATAAACAGTGACTCTGTACAGTTACACAGTGAGTGATCCTTACCCTGAATAAACAGTGACTTTGTACAGTTACACAGTGAGTGATCCTTACCCTGAATAAACAGTGACTCTGTACAGTTAAACAGTGAGTGATCCTTACCCTGAATAAACAGTGACTCTGTACAGTTATACAGTGAGTGCTCCTTACCCTGAATAAACAGTGACTCTGTGCAGATACACAGTGAGTGCTACTTACCCTGCTGAATAAACAGTGACTCTGTACAGTTACACAGTGAGTGATCCTTACCCTGAATAAACAGTGACTCTGTACAGTTACACAGTGAGTGATCCTTACCCTGTTGAATAAACAGTGACTCTGTACAGTTACACAGTGAGTGATCCTTAACCTGAATAAACAGTGACTCTGTACAGTTACACAGTGAGTGACCCTTACCCTGAATAAACAGTGACTCTGTACAGTTACACAGTGAGTGATCCTTACCCTGAATAAACAGTGACTCTGTACAGTTACACAGTGAGTGATACTAACCCTGAATAAACACTGACTCTGTACAGTGACACAGTGAGTGATCTTTACCCTGAATAAACACTGACTCTGTACAGTTAGACAGTGAGTGATCCTTACCCTGCTGACAAAACAGTGACTCTGTACAGTTACACAGTGACTGATCCTTACCCTGAATAAACAGTGACTCTGTACAGTTACACAGTGAGTGACCCTTACCCTGAATAAACAGTGACTCTGTACAGTTACACAGTGAGTGATCCTTACCCTGAATAAACAGTGACTCTGTACAGTTACACAGTGAGTGATCCTTACCCTGCTGAATAAACAGTGACACTGCACAGTTACACAGTGAGTGCTCCTTACGCTGAATAAACAGTGACTCTGTACAGTTACACAGTGAGTGTTCCTTACCCTGAATAAACAGTGAATCTGTACAGTTACACAGTGAGTGATCCTTACGCTGAATACACAGTGACTCTGTACAATTACACAGTGAGAGATCCTTACACTGCTGAATAAACAGTGTCTCGGTACAGTTACACAGTGAGTGATCCTTACCCTGTATAAACAGTGACTCTGTACAGTTACACAGTGAGTGATACTTACCCTGATGAATAAACAGTGACTCTGTACAGTTACACAGTGAGAGATCCTTTCCCTGCTGAATAAACAGTGACTCTGTACAGTTACACAGTGAGTGATCCTTACCCTGAAAAAACAGTGACTCTGTACAGTTACACAGTGAGTGACCTTACCCTGAATAAACAGTGACTCTGTACAGTTACACAGTGAGTGATAATAACCCTGAATAAACATTGACTCTGTACAGTTACACAGTGAGTGCTCTTTACCCTGAATAAACAGTGACTCTGTACAGTTACACAGTGAGTGACACTTACCCTGCTGAATAAACAGTGACTCTGTACAGTTACACAGTGAGTGATCCTTACCCTGAATAAACAGTGACTTTGTACAGTTACACAGTGCGTGATTCTTACCCTGAATAAACAGTGACTCTGTACAGTTACACAGTGAGTGATCCTTACACTGCTGAATAAACAGTGACTCTGTACAGTTACACAGTGAGTGATCCTTACCCTGCTGAATAAACAGTGACTCTGTACAGTTACACAGTGAGTGACCCTTACCCTGAATAAACAGTGACTCTGTACAGTTACACAGTGAGTGACCCTTACCCTGCTGAATAAACAGTGACTCTGTACAGTTACACAGTGAGTGATCCTTACCCTGCTGAATAAACAGTGACTCTGTACAGTTACACATTGAGTGCTCCTTACCCTGAATAAACAGTGACTCTGTACAGTTACACAGTGAGTGATCCTTACCCTGAATAAACAGTGACTCTGTACAGTTACACAGTGAGTGATCCTTACCCTGAATAAACAGTGACTCTGTACAGTTACACAGTGAGTGATCCTTACCCTGAACAAACAGTGACTCTGTACAGTTACACAGTGAGTGCTACTTACCCTGCTGAATAAACAGTGACTCTGTACAGTTACACAGTGAGTGATCCTTACCCTGAATAAACAGTGACTCTGTACAGTTACACAGTGAGTGATCCTTACCCTGCTGAATAAACAGTGACACTGCACAGTTACACAGTGAGTGCTCCTTACGCTGAATAAACAGTGACTCTGTACAGTTACACAGTGAGTGTTCCTTACCCTGAATAAACAGTGAATCTGTACAGTTACACAGTGAGTGATCCTTACGCTGAATACACAGTGACTCTGTACAATTACACAGTGAGAGATCCTTACACTGCTGAATAAACAGTGTCTCGGTACAGTTACACAGTGAGTGATCCTTACCCTGTATAAACAGTGACTCTGTACAGTTACACAGTGAGTGATACTTACCCTGATGAATAAACAGTGACTCTGTACCGTTACACAGTGAGAGATCCTTTCCCTGCTGAATAAACAGTGACTCTGTACAGTTACACAGTGAGTGATCCTTACCCTGAAAAAACAGTGACTCTGTACAGTTACACAGTGAGTGACCCTTACCCTGAATAAACAGTGACTCTGTACAGTTACACAGTGAGTGCTCCTTACCCTGCTGAATAAACAGTGACTCTGTACAGTTACACAGTGAGTGATCCTACACTGCTGAATAAACAGTGACTCTGTACAGTTATACTTTGAGTGATCCTTACCCTGAATAAACAGTGACTCTGTACAGTTACACAGTGAGTGACCCTTACCCTGAATAAACAGTGACTCTGTACAGTTACACAGTGAGTGATCCTTACCCTGAATAAACAGTGACTCTGCACAGTTACACAGTGAGTGATCCTTACACGGCTGAATAAACAGTGACTCTGTGCAGTTACACAGTGAGTGATCCTTACCCTCCTGAATAAACACTGTCTCTGTACATTTACACAGTGAGTGATCCTTACCCTGAATAAACAATGATTCTGTACAGTTAAACAGTGAGTGATCCTTACCCTGAATAAACAGTGACTCTGTACAGTTACACAGTGAGTGCTCTTTACCCTGAATAAACACTGACTCTGTACAGTTACACAGTGATTGATCCTTACCCTGCTGAATAAACAGTGACTCTGTACAGTTACACAGTGAGTGATCCTTACCCTGAATAAACAGTGACTTTGTACAGTTACACAGTGAGTGATCCTTACACTGAATAAACAGTGACTCTGTACAGTTACACAGTGAGTGCTCCTTACCCTGAATAAACAGTGACTCTGTGCAGATACACAGTGAGTGATCCTTACCCTGAACAAACAGTGACTCTGTACAGTTACACAGTGAGTGCTACTTACCCTGCTGAATAAACAGTGTCTCGGTACAGTTACACAGTGAGTGATCCTTACCCTGTATAAACAGTGACGCTGTACAGTTACACAGTGAGTGACACTTACCCTGATGAATAAACAGCGACTCTGTACAGTTACACAGTGAGTGATCCTTACCCTGCTGAATAAACACTGACTCTGTACATTTACACAGTGAGTGATCCTTACCCTGAATAAACAGTGATTCTGTACAGTAACACAGTGAGTGACCCTTACCCTGAATAAACAGTGACTCTGTACAGTTAAACAGTGAGTGATCCTTACGCTGCTGAATAAACAGTGACTCTGTACAGTTACACAGTGAGTGATCCTGACACTGCTGAATAAAGTGACTCTGTACAGTTACACAGTGAGTGATCCTTACAGTGCTGTATAAACAGTGACTCTGTACAGTTACACATTGAGTGACCCTTACCCTGAATAAACAGTGACTCTGTACAGTTACACAGTGAGTGCTCCTTACGCTGCTGAATAAACAGTGACTCTGTACAGTTACACAGTGAGTGATCCTACACTGCTGAATAAACAGTGACTCTGTACAGTTATACTTTGAGTGATCCTTACCCTGAATAAACAGTGACTCTGTACAGTTACACAGTGAGTGACCCTTACCCTGAATAAACAGTGACTCTGTACAGTTACACAGTGAGTGATCCTTACCCTGAATAAACAGTGACTCTGTACAGTTACACAGTGAGTGATCCTTACACTGCTGAATAAACAGTGACTCTGTGCAGTTACACAGTGAGTGATCCTTACCCTGCTGAATAAACACTGACTCTGTACATTTACACAGTGAGTGATCCTTACCCTGAACAAACAGTGACTCTGTACAGTTACACAGTGAGTGCTACTTACCCTGCTGAATAAACAGTGACTCTGTACAGTTACACAGTGAGTGATCCTTACCCTGAATAAACAGTGACTCTGTACAGTTACACAGTGAGTGATCCTTACCCTGTTGAATAAACAGTGACTCTGTACAGTTACACAGTGAGTGATGCTTACCCTGTTGAATAAACAGTGACTCTGTACATTTACACAGTGAGTGATCCTTACCCTGAATAAACAGTGATTCTGTACAGTAACACAGTGAGTGACCCTTACCCTGAATAAACAGTGACTCTGTACAGTTAAACAGTGAGTGATCCTTACGCTGCTGAATAAACAGTGACTCTGTACAGTTACACAGTGAGTGATCCTGACACTGCTGAATAAACAGTGACTCTGTACAGTTACACAGTGAGTGATCCTTACCGTGCTGTATAAACAGTGACTCTGTACAGTTACACATTGAGTGACCCTTACCCTGAATAAACAGTGACTCTGTACAGTTACACAGTGAGTGCTCCTTACGCTGCTGAATAAACAGTGACTCTGTACAGTTACACAGTGAGTGATCCTAAACTGCTGAATAAACAGTGACTCTGTACAGTTATACTTTGAGTGATCCTTACCCTGAATAAACAGTGAATCTCTACAGTTACACAGTGATTGATGCTTACCCTGAATAAACAGTGACTCTGTACAGTTACACAGTGAGTGATCATTACCCTGCTGAATAAACAGTGACTCTGTACAGTTACACAGTGAGTGATCCTTACCCTGAATAAACAGTGACTCTGTACAGATACACAGTGAGTGATACTTACCCTCAATACACAGTGACTCTGTACAGTTACAGATTTAGTGATCCTAACACTGAATAAACAGTGACTCTGTGCAGTTACACAGTGAGTGATCCTTACCCTGAATAAACAGTGACTCTGTACAGTTACATAGTGAGTGATCCATACCCTGAATAAACAGCGATTCTGTACAGTTACACAGTGAGTGATCCTTACCCTGCTGAATAAACAGTGACTCTGTACAGTTACACAGTGAGTGATCCTTACCCTCAATACACAGTGACTCTGTACAGTTACAGATTTAGTGATCCTAACACTGAATAAACAGTGACTCTGTGCAGTTACACAGTGAGTGATCCTTACCCTGAATAAACAGTGACTCTGTACAGTTACATAGTGAGTGATCCATACCCTGAATAAACAGCGATTCTGTACAGTGACACAGTGAGTGATCCTTACCCTGCTGAATAAACAGTGACTCTGTACAGTTACACAGTGGCTGATCCTTACCCTGCTGAATAAACAGTGACTCTGGACATTTACACAGCGAGTGATCCTTACCCTGAATAAACAGTGACTATGTACAGTTACACAGTGAGTGATCCTTACCCTGAATAAACAGAGACTCTGTACAGTTACACAGCGAGTGATCCTTACCCTGAATAAATAGTGACTCTGTGCTGTCACACAGTGAGTGATCCTTACCCTGAATAAACAGTGACTCTGTACAGTTACACAGTGAGTGATCCTTAACTTGCTGAATAAACAGTGACTCTGTACAGTTACACAGTGAGTGATCCTTACCCTGAATAAACAGTGACTCTGTACAGTTACTCAGATAGTGATACTTACCCTGCTGAATAAACAGTGACTCTGCACAGTTACACAGTGAGTGATACTTACCCTGAATAAAGAGTGACTCTGTACAGTTACACAGTGAGTGACCCTTACCCTGAATAAACATTGACTCTGTACAGTTACACATTGAGTGATCCTTACCCTGAATAAACAGTGACACTGTACAGTTATACAGTGAGTGATCCTTACACTAATGAATAAACAGTGACTCTGTACAGTTACACAGTGAGTGATCGTTACCATGCTGAATAAAGAGTGACTATGTACTATGTGACTATGTCACACAGTGAGTGATCCTTACCCTGAATACACAGTGACTCTGTACAGTTACACAGTGAGTGACCCTTACCCTGAATAAACAGTGACTCTGTACAGTTACACAGTGAGTGACCCTTGCCCTGAATAAACAGTGACTCTGTACAGTTACACAGTGAGTGACCCTTACCCTGAATAAACAGTGACTCTGTACAGTTACACAGTGAGTGACCCTTACCCTGAAGAAACAGTGACTCTCTACATTTGCACAGTGAGTGACCCTTACCCTGAGTAAACAGTGACTCTGTACAGTTACACAGTGAGTGATCCTTACCCTGATGAATAAACAGTGACTCTGTACAGTTACACAGTGCGTGATCCTTAACCTGAAGAAACAGTGACTCTGTACAGTTACACATTGACTGATCCTTACCCTGCTGAATAAACAGTGACTCTGTACAGTTACACAGTGAGTGATCCTTACCCTGAATAAACAGTGACTCTGTACAGTTACACAGTGATTAACCTTACCCTGAATAAACAGTGACTCTGTACAGTTACACAGTGAGTGATCCTTACCCTGAATAAACAGAGACTCTGTACAGTTACACAGTGAGTGATCCTTACCCTGCTGAATAAACAGTGACACTGTACAGTGACACAGTGAGTGATCCTTACCCTGCTGAATAAACAGTGACACTGTACAGTTACACAGTGAGTGATCCTTACCCTGCTGAATAAACACTGACTCTGTACAGTTACAATGTGAGTGATCCTTACCCTGAAAAAACAGTGACTCTGTACAGTTACACAGTGAGTGCTCCTTACCCTGCTCAATGAACAGTGACACTGTACAGTTACACAGTGAATGACCCTTACCCTGAATAAACAGTGAGTCTGTACAGTTACACAGTGAGTGATCCTTACCCTGAATAAACAGTGACTCTGTACAGTTACACAGTGAGTGATCCTTACCCTGAATAAACAGTGACTCTGTACAGTTACACAGTGAGTGATCCTTACCCTGCTGAATAAACAGTGACACTGTACAGTTACACAGTGAGTGATCCTTACCCTGCTGAATAAATAGTGACTCTGTACAGTTACACAGTGAGTGCTCCTTACGCTGAATAAACAGTGACTCTGTACAGTTACACAGTGAGTGATCTTTACCCTGCTAAATAAACAGTGACTCTGTACAGTTACACAGTGAGTGATCCTTACCCTGCTGAATAAACAGTGACTCTGTACAGTTACACAGTGTGTGATCCTTACCCTGAATAAACAGTGACTCAGTACAGTTACACAGTGAGTGAACCTTACACTGCTGAATAAACAGTGACTCTGTGCAGTTACACAGTGAGTCATCCTTACCCTGCTGAATAAACACTCACTCTGTACATTTACACAGTGAGTGATCCTTACCCTGAATAAACAGTGACTCTGTACAGTTACACAGTGAGTGATCCTTACCCTGCTGAATAAACAGTGACACTGTACAGTTATACAGTGAGTGATCCTTACACTAATGAATAAACAGTGACTCTGTACCATTACACAGTGAGTGACCCTTACCCTGAATAAACAGTGACTCTGTACATTTACACAATGAGTGATCGTTACCATGCTGAATAAAGAGTGACTATGTACAGTTACACAGTGAGTGACCCTTACCCTGAATACACAGTGACTCTGTACAGTTACACAGTGAGTGACCCTTACCCTGAATAAACAGTGACTCTGTACAGTTACACAGTGAGTGACCCTTGCCCTGAATAAACAGTGACTCTGTACAGTTACACAGTGAGTGACCCTTACCCTGAAGAAACAGTGACTCTCTACAGTTGCACAGTGAGTGACCCTTACCCTGAGTAAACAGTGACTCTGTACAGTTACACAGTGAGTGATCCTTACCCTGATGAATAAACAGTGACTCTGTACAGTTACACAGTGAGTGATCCTTAACCTGAATAAACAGTGACTCTGTACAGTTACACAGTGAGTGATCCTTACCCTGAATAAACAGTGACTCTGTACAGTTACACAGTGATTAACCTTACCCTGAATAAACAGTGACTCTGTACAGTTACACAGTGAGTGATCCTTACCCTGAATAAACAGAGACTCTGTACAGTTACACAGTGAGTGATCCTTACCCTGCTGAATAAACAGTGACACTGTACAGTGACACAGTGAGTGATCCTTACCCTGCTCAATGAACAGTGACACTGTACAGTTACACAGTGAATGACCCTTACCCTGAATAAACAGTGAGTCTGTACAGTTACACAGTGAGTGATCCTTACCCTGAATAAACAGTGACTCTGTACAGCTACACAGTGAGTGACCCTTACCCTGAATAAACATTGACTCTGTACAGTTACACAGTGAGTGATCCTTACCCTGAATAAACAGTGACTCTGTACAGTTACACAGTGAGTGATCCTTACCCTGCTGAATAAACAGTGACACTGTACAGTTACACAGTGAGTGATCCTTACCCTGCTGAATAAATAGTGACTCTGTACAGTTACACAGTGAGTGCTCCTTACGCTGAATAAACAGTGAATCTGTACAGTTACACAGTGAGTGATCTTTACCCTGCTAAATAAACAGTGACTCTGTACAGTTACACAGTGAGTGATCCTTACCCTGCTGAATAAACAGTGACTCTGTACAGTTACACAGTGAGTGACCTTACCCTGAATAAACAGTGACTCTGTACAGTTACACAGTGTGTGATCCTTACCCTGAATAAACAGTGACTCTGTACAGTTACACAGTGAGTGAACCTTACACTGCTGAATAAACAGTGACTCTGTGCAGTTACACAGTGAGTCATCCTTACCCTGCTGAATAAACACTCACTCTGTACATTTACACAGTGAGTGATCCTTACCCTGCTGAATAAACAGTGACTCTGTACAGTTACACAGTGAGGGATCCTCACCCTGAATAAACAGTGATTCTGTACAGTTACACAGTGAGTGATCCTTACCCTGAATAAACAGTGACTCTGTACAGTTAAACAGTGAGTGATCCTTACGCTGCTGAATAAACAGTGACTCTGCACAGTTGCACAGTGAGTGATCCTTACCCTGAATAAACAGTGACTCTGTACAGTTACACAGTGAGTGATTCGTACCCTGAATAAACAGTGACTCTGTACACTTACACAGTGAGTGATCCTTACCCTGAATAAACAGTGAGTCTGTACAGTTACACAGTGAGTGATCCTGACACTGCTGAATAAACAGTGACTCTGTACAGTTACACAGTGAGTGATCCTTAGCCTGAATAAACAGTGACTCTGTACAGTTACACAGTGAGTGTCCCTTACCCTGAATAAACAGTGACTCTGTACAGTTACACAGTGAGTGTCCCTTACCCTGAATAAGCAGTGAATCTGTACAGTTACACAGTGAGTGACCCTTACGCTGAATAAAGAGTGACTCTGTAAAGTTACACAGTGAGTGATCCTTACCCAGCTGAATAAACAGTGAATCTGTACAATTACACAGTGAGTGATCCTTACCCTGCTGAATAAACATTGATTCTGCACAGTTACACAGTGAATGATCCTCACCCTGAATAAACAGTGACTCTGTGCAGTTACACAGTGAGTGATCCTTACCCTGCTGTATAAACAGTGACTCTGTACAGTTACACAGTGAATGATCCTCACCCTGAATAAACAGTGACTCTTTACAGTTACACAGTGAATGATCCTCACCCTGAATAAACAGTGACTCTGTGCAGTTACAAAGTGACTGTCCTTACCCTGAATAAACAGTGACTCTGTACAGTTACACAGTGAGTGATTCGTACCCTGAATAAACAGTGACTCTGTACACTTACACAGTGAGTGATCCTTACCCTGAATAAACAGTGAGTCTGTACAGTTACACAGTGAGTGATCCTGACACTGCTGAATAAACAGTGACTCTGTACAGTTACACAGTGAGTGATCCTTAGCCTGAATAAACAGGGACTCTGTACAGTTACACAGTGAGTGTCCCTTACCGTGAATAAACAGTGACTCTGTACAGTTACACAGTGAGTGTCCCTTACCCTGAATAAGCAGTGAATCTGTACAGTTACACAGTGAGTGACCCTTACCCTGAATAAAGAGTGACTCTGTAAAGTTACACAGTGAGTGATCCTTACCCAGCTGAATAAACAGTGACTCTGTACAGTTACACAGTGAGTGATACTGACCCTGAATAAACAGTGACTCTGTGCAGTTGCAAAGTGACTGTCCTTACCCTGAATAAACAGTGACTCTGTACAGTTACACAGTGATTGTCCCTTACCTTGAATAAACAGTGACTCTGTACAGTTACTCCGTGAGTGATCCATACGCTGCTGAATAAACACAGACTCTGTACAGTAAAACAGTGAGTGATACTTACCCTGAATAGACAGTGACTCTGTACAGTTACACAGTGAGTGTCCCTTACCCTGAGTAAACAGTGACTCTGTACAGTTACTCCGTGAGTGATCCATACGCTGCTGAATAAACAGGGACTGTGTACAGTAACACAGTGAGTGATACTTACCCTGAATAGACAGTGACTGTACAGTTACACAGTGAGTAATCCTTACCCTGCTGAATGAAAAGTGAGTCTGTACAGCTACACAGTGAGTGATCCTTACCCTGCTGAATAAACAGTGACTCTGTACAGTTACACAGTGACAAATCCTTACCCTACTGAATAAACAGTGACTCTGTACAGGTACACAGTGATAGATCCTTACCCTGCTGAATAAACAGTGACTCTGTACAGTCACACAGTGAGTGATCCTTACGCTGAATACACAGTGACTCTGTACAGTTACACAGTGAGTGACCCTTACCCTGAATAAACAGTGACTCTGTACAGTTACAAAGTGAGTGACACTTAGCCTGTATAAACAGTGACTCTGTACAGTTACACAGTGAGTGATACTTACCCTGATGAATAAACAGTGACTCTGTACAGTTACACAGTGAGAGATACTCTCCCTGCTGAATAAACAGTGACTCTGTACAGTTACACAGTGAGTGATCCTTACCCTGAATAAACAGTGACTCTGTATAGTTACACAGTGAGTGACCCTTACCCTGAATAAACAGTGACTCTGTACAGTTACACAGTGAGTGATAATAACCCTGAATAAACATTGACTCTGTACAGTTACACAGTGAGTGCTCTTTACCCTGAATAAACACTGACTCTGTACAGTTACACAGTGAGTGATCCTTACCCTGCTGAATAAACAGTGACTCTGTACAGTTACACAGTGAGTGACACTTACCCTGCTGAATAAACAGTGACTCTGTACAGTTACACAGTGAGTGATCCTTACCCTGAATAAACAGTGACTTTGTACAGTTACACAGTGAGTGATCCTTACCCTGAATAAACAGTGACTCTGTACAGTTACACAGTGAGTGATCCTTACCCTGAATAAACAGTGACTCTGTACATTTACACAGTGAGTGATCCTTACCCTGAATAAACAGTGACTCTGTACAGTTACACAGTGAGTGCTCCTTACCCTGAATAAACAGTGACTCTGTACAGATACACAGTGAGTGATCCTTACCCTGAACAAACAGTGACTCTGTACAGTTACACAGTGAGTGCTACTTACCCTGCTGAATAAACAGTGACTCTGTACAGTTACACAGTGAGTGATCCTTACCCTGAATAAACAGTGACTCTGTACAGTTACACAGTGAGTGATCCTTACCCTGTTGAATAAACAGTGACTCTGTACAGTTACACAGTGAGTGATGCTTACCCTGCTGAATAAACAGTGACTCTGTACAGTTACACAGTGAGAGATCCTTACCCTGAATAAACAGTGACTCTGTACAGTTACACAGTGAGTGATCCTTACCCTGAATAAACAGTGACTCTGTACAGTTACACAGTGAGTGATCCTAACCCTGCTGAATAAAATGTGACTCTGTACAGTTACTCAGTGAATGATCTTTACCCTGAATAAACAGTGAATCTGTACAGTTACACAGTGAGTGATACTAACCCTGAATAAACACTAACTCTGTACAGTGACACAGTGAGTGATCTTTACCCTGAATAAACACTGACTCTGTACAGTTACACAGTGAGTGATCCTTACCCTGCTGAATAAACAGTGACTCTGTACAGTTACACAGTGAGTGATCCTTACCCTGAATAAACAGTGACTCTGTACAGTTACACAGTGAGTGAACCTTACCCTGAATAAACAGTGACTCTGTACCGTTACACAGTGAGTGATCCTTACCCTGAATAAACAGTGACTCTGTACAGTTACACAGTGAGTGATCCTTACCCTGCTGAATAAACAGTGACCCTGTACAGTTACACAGTGAGTGATCCTTACCCTGCTGAATAAACAGTGACTCTGTACAGTTACACAGTGAGTGATACTTACCCTGCTGAATAAACAGTGACTCTGTACAGTTACACAGTGAGTGCTCCATACGCTGAATAAACAGTGACTCTGTACAGTTACACAGTGAGTGATCCTTACCCTGCTAAATAAACAGTGACTCTGTACAGTTACACAGTGAGTGATCCTTACGCTGAATACACAGTGACTCTGTACAATTACACAGTGAGAGATCCTTACAATGCTGAATAAACAGTGTCTCGGTACAGTTACACAGTGAGTGATCCTTACCCTGTATGAACAGTGACGCTGTACAGTTACACAGTGAGTGACCCTTACCCTGATGAATAAACAGCGACTCTGTACAGCTACACAGTGAGTGATCCTTACCCTGCTGAATAAACACTGACTCTGTACATTTACACAGTGAGTGATCCTTACCCTGAATAAACAGTGATTCTGTACAGTAAAACAGTGAGTGACCCTTACCCTGAATAAACACTGACTCTGTACAGTTACACAGTGAGTGATCCTTACCCTGAATAAACAGTGACTCTGTACAGTAAAACAGTGAGTGATCCTTACGCTGCTGAATAAACAGTGACTCTGTACAGTTACACAGTGAGTGATCCTTACACTGCTGAATAAACAGTGATTCTGTACAGTTACACAGTGAGTGATCCTTACCGTGCTGTATAAACAGTGACTCTGTACAGTTACACATTGAGTGACCCTTACCCTGAATAAACAGTGACTCTGTACAGTTACACAGTGAGTGCTCCTTACGCTGCTGAATAAACAGTGACTCTGTACAGTAACTCAGTGAGTGATCCTACACTGCTGAATAAACAGTGACTCTGTACAGTTATACTTTGAGTGATCCTTACCCTGAATAAACAGTGAATCTCTACAGTTACACAGTGATTGGTGCTTACCCTGAATAAACAGTGACTCTGTACAGTTACACAGTGAGTGATCATTACCCTGCTGAATAAACAGTGACACTGTACAGTTACAAAGTGAGTGATCCTTACCCTGAATAAACAGTGACTCTGTACAGTGACACAGTGAGTGACCCTTACCCTGAATAAACAGTGACTCTGTACAGTTACACAGTGAGTGATCCTTACCCTGCTGAATAAACAGTGATTCTGCACAGTTACACAGTGAGTGATCCTTACCCTGCTGAATAAACAGTGACTCTGTACAGTTACACAGTGACAGATCCGTACCCTGAATAAACAGTGACTCTGTACAGTTACACAGTGAGTGATCCTTACCCTGAATAAACAGAGACTCTGTACAGTTACATAGCGAGTGATCCATCCCCTGAATAAATAGTGACTCTGTGCTGTTACACAGTGAGTGATCCTTACCCTGAATAAACAGTGACTCTGTACAGTTACACAGTGAGTGATCATTACCCTGAATAAACAGTGACTCTGTACAGTTACACAGTGAGTGACCCTTAACTTGCTGAATAAACGGTGACTCTGTACAGTTACACAGTGAGTGATCCTTACCCTGAATAAACAGTGACTCTGTACAGTTACTCCGATAGTTATACTTACCCTGCTGAATAAACAGTGACTCTGTACAGTTACACAGTGAGTGATACTTACCCTGAATAAACAGTGACTCTGTACAGTTACACAGTGAGTGACCCTTACCCTGAATAAAAATTGACTCTGTACAGTTACACATTGAGTGATCCTTACCCTGAATAAACAGTGACACTGTACAGTTATATAGTGAGTGATCCTTACCCTGAATAAACAGTGGCTCTGTACAGTTACAAAGTGAGTGATCCTTACCCTGAATAAACAGTGACTCTGTACAGTTACACAGTGAGTGATCCTTACCCTGTTGAATAAACAGTGACTCTGTACAGTTACACAGTGAGTGATGCTTACCCTGCTGAATAAAAGTGACTTTGTACAGTTACACAGTGAGAGATCCTAACCCTGCTGAATAAACAGTGACTCTGCACAGTTACACAGTGAGTGATCCTTACCCTGAATAAACAGTGATTCTGTACAGTTACACAGTGAGTGACCCTTACCCTGAATAAACAGTGACTCTGTACAGTTACACAGTGAGTGCTACTTACCCTGAATAAACAGTGACTCTGTACAGTTACACAGTGAGTGATCTTTACCCCGTTGAATAAACAGTGACTTTGTACAGTTACACAGTGAGTGATGCTTACCCTGCTGAATAAAAGTGACTCTGTACAGTTACACAGTGAGTGATCCTTACCCTGCTGAATAAACAGAGACTCTGTTCAGTTACACAGTGAGTGATCCTTACCCTGAATAAACAGTGACTCTGTACAGTTACACAGTGAGTGATCCTTACCCTGCTGAATAAACAGAGACTCTGTACAGTTACACAGTGAGTGATCCTTACCCTGCTGAATAAACAGTGACTCTTTACAGTTACACAGAGAGTGATCCTCTCCCTGAATAAACACTGACTCTGTACAGTTACACAGAGAGTGATCCTTACCCTGAATAAACAGTGACTCTGTACAGTTACACAGAGAGTGACCATTACCCTGAATAAACAGTGACTCTGTACAGTTACACAGTGAGTGATCCTTACCCTGAATAAACACTGACTCTGTACAGTTACACAGAGAGTGATCCTTACCCTGAATAAACAGTGACTCTGTACAGTTACACAGTGAGTGATCCTTACTCTGCTGAATAAACAGTGAATGTACAGTTACACAGTGAGTGATCCTTACCCTGCTGAATAAACAGTGACTCTGTACAGTTACACAGAGAGTGACCATTACCCTGAATAAACAGTGACTCTGTACAGTTACACAGTGAGTGATCCTTACCCTGAATAAACACTGACTCTGTACAGTTACACAGAGAGTGATCCTTACCCTGAATAAACAGTGACTCTGTACAGTTACACAGTGAGTGATCCTTACTCTGCTGAATAAACAGTGAATGTACAGTTACACAGTGAGTGACACTTACCCTGCTGAATAAACAGTGACGCTGTACAGTTACACAGTGAGTGATCCTTACCCTGAATAAACAGTGACTCTGTACAGTTACACAGTGAGTGATCCTTACCCTGAATAAACAGTGACTCTGTACAGTTAGACAGTGAGTGATCCTTACCCTGAATAAACAGTGTCTCTGTACAGTTACACAGTGAGTGCTCCTTACCCTGAATAAACAGTGACTCTGTACAGATACACAGAGTGATCCTTACCCTGAACAAACAGTGACTCTGTACAGTTACACAGTGAGTGATCCTTACCCTGTTGAATAAACAGTGACTCTGTACAGTTACACAGTGAGTGATGCTTTCCCTGCTGAATAAAAGTGACTTTGTACAGTTACACAGTGAGTGATCCTTACCCTGAATAAACAGTGACTCTGTACAGTTACACAGTGAGTGCTACTTACCCTGAATAAACAGTGACTCTGTACAGTTACACAGTGAGTGATCTTTACCCTGTTGAATAGACAGTGACTCTGTACAGTTACACAGTGAGTGACCCTTACCCTGAATAAACAGTGACTCTGTACAGTTACACAGTGAGTGATCCTTACCCTGCTGAATAAACAGTGACTCTTTACAGTTACACAGAGAGTGATCCTCTCCCTGAATAAACACTGACTCTGTACAGTTACACAGAGAGTGATCCTTACCCTGAATAAACAGTGACTCTGTACAGTTACACAGTGAGTGATCCTTACTCTGCTGAATAAACAGTGAATGTACAGTTACACAGTGAGTGATCCTTACCCTGCTGAATAAACAGTGACTCTGTACAGTTACACAGAGAGTGACCATTACCCTGAATAAACAGTGACTCTGTACAGTTACACAGTGAGTGATCCTTACCCTGAATAAACAGTGACTCTGTACAGTTACACAGTGAGTGATGCTTACCCTGCTGAATAAAAGTGACTTTGTACAGTTACACAGTGAGTGATCCTAACCCTGCTGAATAAACACTGACTCTGTACAGTTACACAGTGAGTGATCCTTACCCTGAATAAACAGTGATTCTGTACAGTTACACAGTGAGTGACCCTTACCCTGAATAAACAGTGACTCTGTACAGTTACACAGTGAGTGCTACTTACCCTGAATAAACAGTGACTCTGTACAGTTACACAGTGAGTGATCTTTACCCCGTTGAATAAACAGTGACTTTGTACAGTTACACAGTGAGTGATCCTTACCCTGAATAAACAGTGACTCTGTACAGTTACACAGTGAGTGATCCTTACCCTGCTGAATAAACAGAGACTCTGTTCAGTTACACAGTGAGTGATCCTTACCCTGAATAAACAGTGACTCTGTACAGTTACACAGTGAGTGATCCTTACCCTGCTGAATAAACAGAGACTCTTTACAGTTACACAGAGAGTGATCCTCTCCCTGAATAAACACTGACTCTGTACAGTTACACAGAGAGTGATCCTTACCCTGAATAAACAGTGACTCTGTACAGTTACACAGAGAGTGACCATTACCCTGAATAAACAGTGACTCTGTACAGTTACACAGTGAGTGATCCTTACCCTGAATAAACACTGACTCTGTACAGTTACACAGAGAGTGATCCTTACCCTGAATAAACAGTGACTCTGTACAGTTACACAGTGAGTGATCCTTACTCTGCTGAATAAACAGTGAATGTACAGTTACACAGTGAGTGATCCTTACCCTGCTGAATAAACAGTGACTCTGTACAGTTACACAGAGAGTGACCATTACCCTGAATAAACAGTGACTCTGTACAGTTACACAGTGAGTGATCCTTACCCTGAATAAACACTGACTCTGTACAGTTACACAGAGAGTGATCCTTACCCTGAATAAACAGTGACTCTGTACAGTTACACAGTGAGTGATCCTTACTCTGCTGAATAAACAGTGAATGTACAGTTACACAGTGAGTGACACTTACCCTGCTGAATAAACAGTGACGCTGTACAGTTACACAGTGAGTGATCCTTACCCTGAATAAACAGTGACTCTGTACAGTTACACAGTGAGTGATCCTTACCCTGAATAAACAGTGACTCTGTACAGTTAGACAGTGAGTGATCCTTACCCTGAATAAACAGTGTCTCTGTACAGTTACACAGTGAGTGCTCCTTACCCTGAATAAACAGTGACTCTGTACAGATACACAGAGTGATCCTTACCCTGAACAAACAGTGACTCTGTACAGTTACACAGTGAGTGATCCTTACCCTGTTGAATAAACAGTGACTCTGTACAGTTACACAGTGAGTGATCCTTACCCTGTTGAATAAACAGTGACTCTGTACAGTTACACAGTGAGTGATGCTTTCCCTGCTGAATAAAAGTGACTTTGTACAGTTACACAGTGAGTGATCCTTACCCTGAATAAACAGTGACTCTGTACAGTTACACAGTGAGTGATCTTTACCCTGTTGAATAGACAGTGACTCTGTACAGTTACACAGTGAGTGACCCTTACCCTGAATAAACAGTGACTCTGTACAGTTACACAGTGAGTGATCCTTACCCTGCTGAATAAACAGTGACTCTTTACAGTTACACAGAGAGTGATCCTCTCCCTGAATAAACACTGACTCTGTACAGTTACACAGAGAGTGATCCTTACCCTGAATAAACAGTGACTCTGTACAGTTACACAGTGAGTGATCCTTACTCTGCTGAATAAACAGTGAATGTACAGTTACACAGTGAGTGATCCTTACCCTGCTGAATAAACAGTGACTCTGTACAGTTACACAGAGAGTGACCATTACCCTGAATAAACAGTGACTCTGTACAGTTACACAGTGAGTGATCCTTACCCTGAATAAACACTGACTCTGTACAGTTACAGAGAGAGTGATCCTTACCCTGAATAAACAGTGACTCTGTACAGTTACACAGTGAGTGATCCTTACTCTGCTGAATAAACAGTGAATGTACAGTTACACAGTGAGTGACACTTACCCTGCTGAATAAACAGTGACGCTGTACAGTTACACAGTGAGTGATCCTTACCCTGAATAAACAGTGACTCTGTACAGTTACACAGTGAGTGATCCATACCCTGAATAAACAGTGACTCTGTACAGTTAGACAGTGAGTGATCCTTACCCTGAATAAACAGTGTCTCTGTACAGTTACACAGTGAGTGCTCCTTACCCTGAATAAACAGTGACTCTGTACAGATACACAGAGTGATCCTTACCCTGAACAAACAGTGACTCTGTACAGTTACACAGTGAGTGATCCTTACCCTGTTGAATAAACAGTGACTCTGTACAGTTACACAGTGAGTGATGCTCACCCTGCTGAATAAAAGTGACTTTGTACAGTTACACAGTGAGTGATCCTAACCCTGCTGAATAAACAGTGACTCTGTACAGTTACACAGTGAGTGATCCTTACCCTGAATAAACAGTGACTCTGTACAGTTACACAGTGAGTGATCCTTACCCTGAATAAACAGTGACTCTGTACAGTTACACAGTGAGTGACCTTACCCTGAATAAACAGTGACTCTGTACAGTGACACAGTGAGTGATCCTTACCCTGAATAAACAGTGACTCTGTACAGTGACACAGTGAGTGATCCTTACACTGAATAAACAGTGACTCTGTACAGTTACACAGTGAGTGACCCTTACCCTGAATAAACAGTGACTCTGTACAGTTACACAGTGAGTGATCCTTACCCTGTTGAATAAACAGTGACTCTGTACAGTTACACAGTGAGTGATCCTTACCCTGAATACACAGTGACTCTGTACAGTTACACAGTGAGTGATCCTTACCCTGAATAAACAGTGACTCTGTACAGTTACACAGTGAGTGATCCTTACCCTGAATAAACAGTGACTCTGTACAGTTACACAGTGAGTGATGCTTACCCTGAATAAACAGAGACTCTGTACAGTTACACAGTGAGTGACCCTTACCCTGAATAAACAGTGACTCTGTACAGTTACACAGTGAGTGATCCTTACCCTGCTGAATAAACAGTGACTCTGTACAGTTACACAGTGAGTGATCCTTACCCTGAATAAACAGTGACTCTGTACAGTTACACAGTGAGAGATCCTTACCCTGAATAAACAGTGACTCTGTACAGTTACACAGTGAGTGCTCCTTACCCTGCTGAATAAACAGTGACTCTGTACAGTTACACAGAGAGTGATCCTCTCCCTGAATAAACACTGACTCTGTACAGTTACACAGAGAGTGATCCTTACCCTGAATAAACAGTGACTCTGTACAGTTACACAGTGAGTGATCCTTACCCTGCTGAATAAACACTGACTCTGCACAGTTACACAGTGAGTGATCCTTACCCTGAATAAACAGTGACTCTGTACAGTGACACAGTGAGTGATCCTTACCCTGAATAAACAGTGACTCTGTACAGTTACACAGTGAGTGATCCTTACCCTGAATAAACAGTGACTCTGTACAGATACACAGCGAGTGATCCTTACCCTGAATAAACAGTGACTCTGTACAGTTACACAGTGAGTGATCCTTACCCTGAATAAACAGTGACTTTGTACAGTTTCACAGTGAGTGATCCTTACACTGCTGAATAAACAGTGACTCTGCACAGTTACACAGTGAGTGATCCTTACCCTGAATAAACAGTGACTCTGTACAGTTACACAGTGAGTGATCCGTACCCTGAATAAACAGTGACTCTGTACAGTTACACAGTGAGTGATACTTACCCTGAATAAACAGTGACTCTGTACAGTTACACAGTGAGTGATCCTTACCCTGCTGAATAAACAGTGACTCTGTACAGTTACATCGTGAGTGATCCTTACCCTGAATAAACAGTGACTGTACATTTACAAAGTGAGTGATCCTTAAACCTGATGAAACAGTGACTCTGTACAGTTACACAGTGAGTGATCCTTACGCTGAATATACAGTGACTCTGTACAGTTACACAGTGAGTGATCCTTACCCTGCTGAATAAACAGTGACTCTGTACAGTTACACAGTGAGTGATCCTTACCCTGAATAAACAGTGACTCTGTACAGTTACACAGTGAGTGATCCTTACCCTGCTGAATAAACAGTGACTCTGTACAGTTACACACAGAGTTATCCTTACCCTGAATAAACAGTGACTCTGTACAGTTACACAGTGTGTGATCCTTACCCTGCTGAATAAACAGTGACTCTGTACAGTTACACAGTGAGTGATCCTTTACCCTGCTGAATAAACTGTGACTCTGTACAGTTACACAGTGAGAGATCCTTACCCTGCTAAATAAACAGTGACTCTGTATAGATACACAGTGAGTGATCCTTACCCTGAATAATCAGTGACTCTGTACAGTTACTCAGTGAGTGATACTTACCCTGAGTAAACAGTGACTCCATACAGTTACACAGTGAGTGATCCTCACCTGCTGAATAAACAGTGACTCTGCACAGTTACACAGTGAGTGATCCTTACCCTGCTGAATAAACAGTGACTCTGTACAGTTACACAGTGAGTGATCCTTACCCTGCTGAATAAACAGTGACTCTGTACAGTTACACAGTGAGTGATCCTTACCCTGCTGAATAAACAGTGACTCTGTACAGTTACACAGTGTGTGATCCTTACGCTGAATAAACAGTGACTCTGTACAGTTACACAGAGAGTTATCCTTACCCTGAATAAACAGTGACTCTGTACAGTTACACAGTGTGTGATCCTTACCCTGCTGAATAAACAGTGACTCTGTACAGTTACACAGTGAGTGATCCTTTACCCTGCTGAATAAACTGTGACTCTGTACAGTTACACAGTGAGAGATCCTTACCCTGCTAAATAAACAGTGACTCTGTATGGATACACAGTGAGTGATCCTTACCCTGAATAATCAGTGACTCTGTACAGTTACTCAGTGAGTGATACTTACCCTGAATAAACAGTGACTCTGTACAGATACACAGCGAGTGATCCTTACCCTGAATAAACAGTGACTCTGTACAGTTACACAGTGAGTGATCCTTACCCTGAATAAACAGTGACTTTGTACAGTTTCACAGTGAGTGGTCCTTACCCTGAATAAACAGTGACTCTGTACAGTTACACAGTGAGTGATCATTCCCCCGAATAAACAGTGACTCTGTACAGTTACACAGTGAGTGATCCTTACCCTGAATACACAGTGACTCTGTACAGTTACACAGTGAGTGATCCTTACCCTGCTGAATAAACAGTGACTCTGTACAGTTACACAGTGAGTGACCCTTACCCTGAATAAACAGTGACTCTGTACAGTTACACAGTGAGTGCTCCTTACCCTGCTGAATAAACAGTGACTCTGTACAGTTACACAGTGAGTGCTCCTTACCCTGCTGAATAAACAGTGACTCTGTACAGTTACACAGTGAGTGCTCCATACGCTGAATAAACAGTGACTCTGTACAGTTACACAGTGAGTGCTCCTTACCCTGCTGAATAAACAGTGACTCTGTACAGTTACACAGTGAGTGCTCCATACGCTGAATAAACAGTGACTCTGTACAGTTACACAGTGAGTGCTCCATACGCTGAATAAACAGTGACTCTGTACAGTTACACAGTGAGTGATCCTTACCCTGCTGAATAAACAGTGACTCTGTACAATTACACAGTGAGTGACCCTTACCCTGAATAAACAGTGACTCTGTACAGTTACACAGTGAGTGATCCTTACCCTGAATAAACAGTGACTCTGTACAGTGACACAGTGAGTGATCCTTACCCTGAATAAACAGTGACTCTGTACAGTTACACAGTGAGTGATCCTTACCCTGCTGAATAAACAGTGACTCTGTACAGTTACACAGTGAGTGACCCTTACCCTGAATAAACAGTGACTCTGTACAGTTACACAGTGAGTGATCCTTACCCTGAATAAACAGTGACTCTGTACAGATACACAGCGAGTGATCCTTACCCTGAATAAACAGTGACTCTGTACAGTTACACAGTGAGTGATCCTTACCCTGAATAAACAGTGACTTTGTACAGTTTCACAGTGAGTGATCCTTACCCTGAATAAACAGTGACTCTGTACAGTTACACAGTGAGTGATCCGTACCCTGAATAAACAGTGACTCTGTACAGTTACACAGTGAGTGATACTTACCCTGAATAAACAGTGACTCTGTACAGTTACACAGTGAGTGATCCTTACCCTGCTGAATAAACAGTGACTCTGTACAGTTACATCGTGAGTGATCCTTACCCTGAATAAACAGTGACTGTACATTTACAAAGTGAGTGATCCTTACCCTGAATAAACAGTGACTCTGTACAGTTACATCGTGAGTGATCCTTACCCTGAATAAACAGTGACTGTACATTTACAAAGTGAGTGATCCTTAAACCTGATGAAACAGTGACTCTGTACAGTTACACAGTGAGTGATCCTTACGCTGAATATACAGTGACTCTGTACAGTTACACAGTGAGTGATCCTTACCCTGCTGAATAAACAGTGACTCTGTACAGTTACACAGTGAGTGATCCTTACCCTGAATAAACAGTGACTCTGTACAGTTACACAGTGAGTGATCCTTACCCTGCTGAATAAACAGTGACTCTGTACAGTTACACAGAGAGTTATCCTTACCCTGAATAAACAGTGACTCTGTACAGTTACACAGTGTGTGATCCTTACCCTGCTGAATAAACAGTGACTCTGTACAGTTACACAGTGAGTGATCCTTTACCCTGCTGAATAAACTGTGACTCTGTACAGTTACACAGTGAGAGATCCTTACCCTGCTAAATAAACAGTGACTCTGTATAGATACACAGTGAGTGATCCTTACCCTGAATAATCAGTGACTCTGTACAGTTACTCAGTGAGTGATACTTACCCTGAGTAAACAGTGACTCCATACAGTTACACAGTGAGTGATCCTCACCTGCTGAATAAACAGTGACTCTGCACAGTTACACAGTGAGTGATCCTTACCCTGCTGAATAAACAGTGACTCTGTACAGTTACACAGTGTGTGATCCTTACGCTGAATAAACAGTGACTCTGTACAGTTACACAGAGAGTTATCCTTACCCTGAATAAACAGTGACTCTGTACAGTTACACAGTGTGTGATCCTTACCCTGCTGAATAAACAGTGACTCTGTACAGTTACACAGTGAGTGATCCTTTACCCTGCTGAATAAACTGTGACTCTGTACAGTTACACAGTGAGAGATCCTTACCCTGCTAAATAAACAGTGACTCTGTATGGATACACAGTGAGTGATCCTTACCCTGAATAATCAGTGACTCTGTACAGTTACTCAGTGAGTGATACTTACCCTGAATAAACAGTGACTCTGTACAGATACACAGCGAGTGATCCTTACCCTGAATAAACAGTGACTCTGTACAGTTACACAGTGAGTGATCCTTACCCTGAATAAACAGTGACTTTGTACAGTTTCACAGTGAGTGATCCTTACACTGCTGAATAAACAGTGACTCTGCACAGTTACACAGTGAGTGATCCTTACCCTGAATAAACAGTGACTCTGTACAGTTACACAGTGAGTGATCCGTACCCTGAATAAACAGTGACTCTGTACAGTTACACAGTGAGTGATACTTACCCTGAATAAACAGTGACTCTGTACAGTTACACAGTGAGTGATCCTTACCCTGCTGAATAAACAGTGACTCTGTACAGTTACATCGTGAGTGATCCTTACCCTGAATAAACAGTGACTGTACATTTACAAAGTGAGTGATCCTTAAACCTGATGAAACAGTGACTCTGTACAGTTACAGAGTGTGACCCATACCCTGAATAAACAGTGACTCTGTACAGTTACACAGTGAGTGATCCTTACGCTGAATATACAGTGACTCTGTACAGTTACACAGTGAGTGATCCTTACCCTGCTGAATAAACAGTGACTCTGTACAGTTACACAGAGAGTTATCCTTACCCTGAATAAACAGTGACTCTGTACAGTTACACAGTGTGTGATCCTTACCCTGCTGAATAAACAGTGACTCTGTACAGTTACACAGTGAGTGATCCTTTACCCTGCTGAATAAACTGTGACTCTGTACAGTTACACAGTGAGAGATCCTTACCCTGCTAAATAAACAGTGACTCTGTATAGATACACAGTGAGTGATCCTTACCCTGAATAATCAGTGACTCTGTACAGTTACTCAGTGAGTGATACTTACCCTGAGTAAACAGTGACTCCATACAGTTACACAGTGAGTGATCCTCACCCTGCTGAATAAACAGTGACTCTGCACAGTTACACAGTGAGTGATCCTTACCCTGCTGAATAAACAGTGACTCTGTACAGTTACACAGTGTGTGATCCTTACGCTGAATAAACAGTGACTCTGTACAGTTACACAGAGAGTTATCCTTACCCTGAATAAACAGTGACTCTGTACAGTTACACAGTGTGTGATCCTTACCCTGCTGAATAAACAGTGACTCTGTACAGTTACACAGTGAGTGATCCTTTACCCTGCTGAATAAACTGTGACTCTGTACAGTTACACAGTGAGAGATCCTTACCCTGCTAAATAAACAGTGACTCTGTATAGATACACAGTGAGTGATCCTTACCCTGAATAATCAGTTACTCTGTACAGTTACTCAGTGAGTGATACTTACCCTGAGTAAACAGTGACTCTGTACAGTTACACAGTGAGTGATCCTCACCCTGCTGAATAAACAGTGACTCTGCACAGTTACACAGTGAGTGATCCTTACCCTGCTGAATAAACAGTGACTCTGTACAGTTACACAGTGAGTGATCCTTACCCTGAATAAACAGTGACTCTGTACAGTTACACAGTGAGTGATCCTTACCCTGAATAAATACTGACTCTGTACAGTTACACAGTGAGTGATCCTTACCCTGCTGAATAAACAGTGACTCTGTACAGTTACACAGTGAGTGATCCTTACCCTGAATAAACAGTGACTCTGTACAGTTAGACAGTGAGTGATCCTTACCCTGCTGAATAAACAGTGACTGTACAGTTACACAGTGAGTGATCATTACCCTGAATAAACTGTGACTCTGTACAGTTACACAGTGAGAGATCCTTACCCTGCTAAATAAACAGTGACTCTGTATAGATACACAGTGAGTGATCCTTACCCTGAATAATCAGTGACTCTGTACAGTTACTCAGTGAGTGATACTTACCCTGAGTAAACAGTGACTCTGTACAGTTACACAGTGAGTGATCCTCACCCTGCTGAATAAACAGTGACTCTGCACAGTTACACAGTGAGTGATCCTTACCCTGCTGAATAAACAGTGACTCTGTACAGTTACACAGTGAGTGATCCTTACCCTGAATAAACAGTGACTCTGTACAGTTACACAGTGAGTGATCCTTACCCTGAATAAATACTGACTCTGTACAGTTACACAGTGAGTGATCCTTACCCTGCTGAATAAACAGTGACTCTGTACAGTTACACAGTGAGTGATCCTTACCCTGAATAAACAGTGACTCTGTACAGTTACACAGTGAGTGATCCTTACCCTGAATAAACAGTGACTCTGTACAGTTACACAGTGAGTGATCCTTACCCTGCTGAATAAACAGTGACTCTGTACAGTTACACAGTGAGTGATCCTTACCCTGAATAAACAGTGACTCTGTACAGTTACACAGTGAGTGATCCTTACCCTGAATAAACAGTGACTCTGTACAGTTACACAGTGTGTGATCCTTACCCTGAATAAAAAGTGACTTTCACCTTACCTCTCTGACCCTCTCCCACTCTCTCTCAGCCTCCGCTCCTGTCTCACTCTGACCCTCTCTCTGACCGTCTCCCTCTGTGACCCTCTTTCTCTGAAACTCTCCATCTCTCTGACCCTCTCCTTCTCACTCTCTCTGTCCCTCTCCCTCTGTCCCTCTCCCTCTCTCTCTGACCCTCTCCCTCTACCCTCTCCCTCTCTCTCTGTCCCTCATCCTCTCTCTCTGTCCCTCTCCCTCTCTCTCTGACCCTATCCCGATCTCGCTGACCCTCTCTCTGACCGTCTCCTTCCCTCTCTGACCCTCTCCCTCTGACCCTCTCCCTCTGTCTCTGTCCCTCTCCCTCTCTCTCTGACACTCTCCCTCTCTCTCTGTCCCTCATCCTCTCTCTCTGTCCCTCTCCCTCTCTCTCTGACCCTATCCCGATCTCGCTGACCCTCTCTCTGACCGTCTCCTTCCCTCTCTGACCCTCTCCCTCTGACCCTCTCCCTCTGTCTCTGTCCCTCTCCCTCTCTCTCTGACACTCTCCCTCTACCCTCTCTCTGTCCCTCTCCCTCTGTCCCTCTCCCTCTCTCTCTGACCCTCTCCCTCTGACCCTCTCCCTCTCTCTCTGACACTCTCCCTCTACCCTCTCTCTGTCCCTCTCCCTCTGTCCCTCTCCCTCTCTCTCTGACCCTCTCCCTCTGACCCTCTCCCTCTCTCTCTGACACTCTCCCTCTGACCCTCTCCCTCTCTCTCTGACACTCTCCCTCTACCCTCTCTCTGTCCCTCTCCCTCTGTCCCTCTCCCTCTCTCTCTGACCCTCTCCCTCTGACCCTCTCCCTCTCTCTCTGACACTCTCCCTCTACCCTCTCTCTGTCCCTCTCCCTCTGTCCCTCTCCCTCTCTCTCTGACCCTATCCCGATCTCGCTGACCCTCTCTCTTATCATCTCCTTCCCTCTCTGACCCTCTCCCTCTGACCCTCTCCCTCTCTCTCTGACACTCTCCCTCTACCCTCTCTCCGTCCCTCTCCCTCTACCCTCTCCCTCTCTCTCTGTCCCTCATCCTCTCTCTCTGTCCCTCTCCCTCTCTCTGACCCTATCCCGATCTCGCTGACCCTCTCTCTGACCGTCTCCTTCCCTCTCTGACCCTCTCCCTCTGACCCTCTCCCTCTGTCTCTCTGTCCCTCTCCCTCTCTCTCTGACACTCTCCCTCTCTCGCTGACCCTCTCCCTCTATCTCTTACCCTCTCTCCCTCTCTGACTCTCTCCCTCTCACCCTCTCTCTCTGTCCCTCTCCCTCTCTCTCTGACCCTATCCCGATCTCGCTGACCCTCTCTCTGACCGTCTCCTTCCCTCTCTGACCCTCTCCCTCTGACCCTCTCCCTCTGTCTCTCTGGCCCTCTCTCTCTCACACTCTCTCTCTCTGACCATCTCCCTCTCTCTCTCTCACACTCTCTCTCTCACACTCTCTCTCTCTGACCATCTCCCTCTGTCTGTGACCCTCTCTCTCTGACACTCTCCCTCTCTCGCTGACCCTCTCCCTCTATCTCTTACCCTCTCTCTCTCTCTGACTCTCTCCCTCTCTCTCTCTGACACACTCCATCTCCCTCTCACCCTCTCCCTCGCTGACCCTCTCCCACTCTCTTTGACCCTCTCGCTCTCCCTCTGACCCTCTCCCTCTCTCTCTCTGACACACTCCATCTCTCTCTCACCCTCTCCCTCTCACCCTCTCCCTCTCTGACCCTCTCCCACTCTCTTTGACCCTCTCGCTCTCCCTCTGACCCTCTCCCTCTCTCTCTCTGACACACTCCATCTCTCTCTCACCCTCTCCCTCTCACCCTCTCCCTCGCTGACCCTCTCCCACTCTCTCTGACCCTCTCTCTCTCACCCTCTCCCTCTCTGACCCTCTCCCACTCTCTTTGACCCTCTCACTCTCCCTCTGACCCTCATCCTCTCTGACCCTCTCTCCCTGAACCTCTCCCTCTCTTTCTAACCCTCTCTCTTCCTCTCTGAGCCCCCCCCCCTCTCTCTCTGACCCTCTCTCTCTCTCTCTTACCCTCTCCCTCTCTCTTTGACCCTCTCCCTCTCTCTCTCTGAATCTTTCCTTCTGACCCTCTCCCTCTCTCCCTCTGACCCTCTCCCTCTGGCCCTCTCTCTCCCTCTGACCCTCCCTCTCTGACCGCCTCTCTCTCTCTGACACACTCTCTCCCTCTCTGACCCTCTCCCCCTCTCTCTCTGACCCTCTCCCCCTCTCTGACACTCTCGCTCCCTCTTTCTGACCCTCTCCCTCACTCTCTGACCCTCTCCCTCTCTCTCTGACCCTCTCTCTCACTCTTTGACCCTCTCCCTCTCTCTCTGACCCTCTCCCTCTCTCTCTGTCCCTCTCCCACTCTCTCTGACCATCTCTCTAACTCTGACCCTCTCCCTCTGCCCCTCTCCCTCCCTGACCCTCTCCCTCTCTCTGACCCTCTCCGTCTCTCTTTGACCCTCTGCCTCTCTCTCTGACCCTCTCCCTCTCTCTGACCCTCTCACTCTGACCCTCTCTCTCTGACCCTCTCCCTCTCTCTCACCATCTCTGACCCTCTCTCTCTGACCCTCTCCCTCTCTCTCTGACCCTCTCCCCCTCTCTCTGACCCTCTCACCATCTCTGACCCTCTACCTCTCTCTGACCCTCTCCCTCTCTCTCTGACCCTCTCCTTCTCCCTCTCTCTCTGACCCTCTCCCTATCTCTCTCTGAGCCTTACCCTCTCTCTCTCACCCTCTCCCTGTCTCTCTTACCCTCTCCCGGTCTCTCTGACCCTCTCCTACGCTCTCTGACCCCCTCTCTCTCTCTGACCCTCTCCCTCTCTCTCACTGGCTCTCTCCCTCTCTCTCTCTGACCCTCTCCCTCTCTCTCTCTAACCCTCTCCCTCTCTCTCTGACCCCCTCTCCCTCCCTCTCTGACCCCCTCTCCCTCTCTCTGACCATCTCCCTCTCTCTCTGACCTTCTCCCTCTCTCTGAACCTCTCCCTCTCTCTCTCTGTCCCTCTCCCACTCTCTCTCTGACCCTCTCCTTCTCCCTCTCTCTCTGACCCTCTCCCTATCTCTATCTGAGCCTGTCCCTCTCTCTTTGACCCTCTCCCTCTCTCTCTAAACCCCTCTCCCTATCTCTCTGAACCCCTCTCCCTCTCTCTCTGAACCTCTCCCTCTCTCTCTGGCCCTCTCCCTCTCTCTCTGGCCCTCTCCCTCTCTCTCTCTCTGACCCTCTCCCCCTCTCTCTCTGACCCTCTCCCTCTGGGGCTCTCTGACCCTCTCCACCTCTCTCTCTCTGACCCTCTCCCTCTTGCTCTGACCCTCTCTCTCTCACTGACTCACTGTCTCTCTCTGACAAACTCCCTCTTTCTCTGAACCTCTCTCTCTCTCTCTGACCCTCTCTCTCACTCTCTGACCCTCTCCCCCTCTCTCTCTCTGACCCTCTCCCTCTTGCTCTGACCCTCTCTCTCTCACTGACTCACTGTCTCTCTCTGACAAACTCCCTCTTTCTCTGAACCTCTCTCTCTCTCTCTGACCCTCTCCCACTCTCTGACCCTCTCCCCTTCTCTCTGACAATCTCCCGCTCTCTCTCTCTCTGACCCTCTCTCTCTCTCTGCCACTCTCCCTCTCTCTGACCCTTTCCCTCCTCTCTCTGACCCTCTCTCTTTCTCTCTCTGAACCTCTCCCTCTCTCTCTCTGACCCTCTCCCTCTCCCTCTCTCTCTGACACTCTCCGTCTCTCTCCCTGACCCTCTCCCACTCTCTGACCCTCTCCCCTTCTCTCTGACAATCTCCCGCTCTCTCTCTCTCTGACCCTCTCTCTCTCTCTCTCTGCCACTCTCCCTCTCTCTGACCCTTTCCCTCTCTCTCTCTGACCCTCTCCCTCTCTCTCTCTGACCCTCTCCCTCTCCCTCTCTCTCTGACACTCTCCGTCTCTCTCTCTGACCCTCCCTCTCCCTCTGACCCTCTCCTTCTCTCTCTCTGACCCACTCACTCTCCCTCTCTCTCTGACCCTCCCTCTCCCTCTGACCCTCTCTCTCTCTGACCCTCTCACTCTCTCTCTGACCCTCTCTCTCTCTGACCCTCTCCTCACTCTGACCCTCTCCCCCTCTCTCTCTGACCCTCTCACTCTCTCTTTCTGACCCTCTCTCTCTCTGACCCTCTCCCTCTCTCTTTACCCTCTACATCTCTCTCTGACCCTCTCCCTCTCTCTCTGACCCTCTCTCTCTCTCTGACAATCTTCCACTCTCTCTCTCTGACCCTCTCCCTCTCTCTCTGACCCTCTCTCTCTCTCTGACAATCTCCCGTTCTCTCTCTCTCTCTGGCCTTCTCTCTCTCTCTCTGACCCTCTCCCTGTCTCTCTGACCCTCTCCCTCTCCATCTCCCTGACCCTCTCTTCCTCTCTCCTTCTGACCCTCTCTATCTCTGACCCTCTCCCTCTACTGACCCTCTCCCTCTCTCTCTCTCTGACCCTCTCCCTCTCTCTCTGACCCCCTCTCCCTCCCACTCTGACCCCCTCTCCCTCTCTCTGACCATCTCCCTCTCTCTCTGACCTTCTCCCTCTCTCTGAACCTCTCCCTCTCTCTCTCTGTCCCTCTCCCACTCTCTCTCTGACCCTCTCCTTCTCCCTCTCTCTCTGACCCTCTCCCTATCTCGATCTGAGCCTGTCCCTCTCTCTTTGACCCTCTCCCTCTCTCTCTCTGACCCTCTCCCTCTGACGCTCTCCTTATCTCTTTCTGACCCTCCCTTTCCCTCTGTCCCTCTCCCTCTCTCTCTCTGATCCTCCCACTCTCTCTGACCCTCTCCCTCTCTCTCTCTGACCCTCCCTCTCCCTCTGACCCTCTACCCTCTCTCTCTCTGACGCTCTCCATCTCCCTCTCTCTCTGACCCTCTACCCTCTCTCTCTCTGACGTTCTCCCTCTCCTCTCTCTGACCCTCTCCCTCTCTAACCCTTCCTCTCCCTCTGACACTCTCTCTCTCTGACCCTCTCCTTCTCACTCTGACCCTCTCCTCCTCTCTCTCAGACCCTCTCTCTCTCTGACCCTCTCCCCCTCTCTCTCTGACCCTCTTCTTCTCACTCTGACCCTCTCCCCCTCTCTCCCTGACCCTCTCCCCCCCTCCCTCTGACCCTCTCCCTCTCCCTCTGAACCTTGCTCTCTCAGACACTCTCTCTCTCTGACCCTCTCTCTCTCTCTCGGTGCCACTCTCCCTCTCTCTGACACACTCTGTCTCTCTGACCCTCTCACTCTCTCTGACCCTCTCCCTCTCGCTGACCCTCTCCCCCTCTCTCTCTGACCCTCTCCCCCTCGCACTCTGACCCTCTCCCTCTCTCTCTCTGACCCTCTCACTCTCTCTGACCCTCTCCCCCTCTCTGACCCTCTCCCCCTCTCTCCGACCCTCTCCCCCTCTCTCCGACCCTCCCCCCCTCTCTCTGACCCTCTCCCCCTCGCACTCTGACCCTCTCCCCCTCTCCCTCTGACCCTCTCCCTCTCTCTCTGACCCTCTCCTTCTTACTCTGACCCTCTCCCTCTCTCTCTGACCCTCTCCCTCTCTCTCTGACCCTCTCCCCCTCTCTCTCTGACCCTCCCCCCCTCTCACTCTGACCCTCTCCCCCTCTCTCTCTGACCCTCTCCTTCTCTCTCTGACCCTCTCCCCCTCTCTCTCTGACCCTCTCCCCCTCTCACTCTGACCCTCTCCCTCTCTCTCTGAATCTTGCTCTCTCTGACACTCTCTCTCTCTGACCCTCTCCTTCTTACTCTGACCATCTCTCTCTCTCTGACCCTCTCCCCCTCTCTGACCCTCTCCCTCTCTCTCTGACCCTCTCCCTCTTTCTCTGACCCTCTCCCCCTCTCTCTCTGACCCTCCCCCCCCTCTCACTCTGACCCTCTCCCCCTCTCTCTCTGACCCTCTCCCCCTCTCTCTGACCCTCTCCCTCTCTCTCTGACCCTCTCCCCCTCTCACTCTGACCCTCTCCCTCTGACCCTCTCCCTCTCTCTCTGAATCTTGCTCTCTCTGACACTCTCTCTCTCTGACCCTCTCCTTCTCTCTCTGACCCTCTCTCTCTCTCTCTGACCATCTCTCCCTCTCTGACCCTCTCCCTCTCTCTCTGACCCTCTCCCTCTCTCTCTGACCCTCTCCCTCTCTCTCTGACCCTCTCCTTACTCTGATTATCTCTCTCTCTCTGACCATCTCTCCCTCTCTCTCTGACCCTCTCTCTCTCTGACCCTCTCCCTCTCTCTCTGAACGTCTCTCGCTGACCCTCTCTCTCTCCCTCTCTCTGACCCTCTCCCTCTCTCTCTGAACCTCTCCCCCTCTCTCTCTGACCATCTCCCCCTCGCACTCTGAACCCCTCCCCCTCTCTCTCTGACCCTCTCAACCTCTCACTCTGACCCTCTCCCTCTGACCCTCTCCCTCTCTCTCTGAATCTTGCTCTCTCTGACGCTCTCTCTCTCTTTGACCCTCTCCCTCTCTCTCTCTGACCCTCTCTCTCTCTCTCTGACCCTCTCTCTCTCTGACCTCCTCTCTCTCTCTCTTTCTGACTCTCTCTCCCTCTCTGTCCGTCTCCCTCTTTCTGTCCCTCTCCCTCTCTCTCTCTGACCCTCTCTCTCTCTATGACCCTCTCCCCTCTGACCCTCTCCCTCTCTCTCTCTGACCCTCTCCCTCTCTCCCTGACCGTCTCTCTCTCTCTCTCTGACCCTCTCTCTCTGACTCTCTCTCTCTGACCCTCTCCCTCTCTCTGACCCTCTCCCTCTCTCTCTGACCCTCTCCCTCTCTCTCTGACACTCTCCCTCTCTCTCTCTGACCCTCTCCCTCTCTGTCTGACCCTCTCTCTCTCTCTCTGACCCTCTCCCTCTCTGTCTGACCCTCTCTCTCTCTCTGACCCTCTCCCTCTCTGTCTGACCCTCTCCCTCTTTGACCGTCTCTCTCTGACCCTCTCTCTCTCTCTGACCTTCTCCCTCTCTGTCTGACCCTCTCCCTCTCTGTCTGACCCTCTCTCTCTGTCTGACCCTCTCTCACTCTCTGACCCTCTCCCTCTCTCTCTGACCCTCTCTCTCTGACCCTCTCCCTCTCTGTCTGACCCTCTCCCTCTCTCTCTGACCCCACCTCTCTCTCACTTAACCTCTCCCTCCCTCTCTGAGCCTCTCCCAATCTCTCTGACCCTCTCTCTCTCTGACCACTTCTCTCTCTCTTTCTGACCCCCTCTCTCTCTCTGACCCTCTCTCTCTGGCCCTCTCCATCTCTTTGACCCTCTCCCTCTCTCTCTGACCCTCTCCCTCTCTGTCTGACCCTCTCTCTCTGTCTGACCCTCTCCCTCTCTGTCTGACCCTCTCCCTCTCTGTCTGACCCTCTCTCTCTCTCTGACCCTCTCTCTGACCCTCTCCCTCTCTGTCTGACCCTCTCCCTCTCTCTCTGACCCCACCTCTCTCTCACTTAACCTCTCCCTCCCTCTCTGAGCCTCTCCCAATCTCTCTGACCCTCTCTCTCTCTGACCACTTCTCTCTCTCTCTGACCCTCTCACTCTCTCTCTGACCCTCTCTCTCTGGCCCTCTCTCTCTGACCCTCTCCATCTCTTTGACCCTCTCCCTCTCTCTCTGTCCCTCTCCCTCTCTCTGACTCTCCCTGTCTCTCTCTCTGACCCTCTCCCTCTCTCTGACCCTCCCTCTCTCTCTCTGACCCTCCCTCTCTCTAACTGACCCTCCCTCTCTCTAACTGACCATCCCTCTCTCTAACTGACCCTCTCTCTCTGGCCTTCTCCCTCTCTGACCCTCTCTCTCTCTCTCTGACCCTCTCCCTCGCTCTCTGACCCTCTCCCTCTCTCTGAGCCTCTCCCTCTTGCTCTGACCCCTCTCTCTCTCACTGACTCACTGTCTCTCTCTGACAAACTCCCTCTTTCTCTGAACCTCTCTCTCTCTCTCTGACCCTCTCTCTCACTCTCTGACCCTCTCCCCCTCTCTCTCTCTGACCCTCTCCCTCTTGCTCTGACCCTCTCTCTCTCACTGACTCACTGTCTCTCTCTGACAAACTCCCTCTTTCTCTGAACCTCTCTCTCTCTCTCTGACCCTCTCCCACTCTCTGACCCTCTCCCCTTCTCTCTGACAATCTCCCCGCTCTCTCTCTCTCTGACCCCTCTCTCTCTCTCTGCCACTCTCCCTCTCTCTGACCCTTTCCCTCCTCTCTCTGACCCTCTCTCTTTCTCTCTCTGAACCTCTCCCTCTCTCTCTCTGACCCTCTCCCTCTCCCTCTCTCTCTGACACTCTCCGTCTCTCTCCCCTGACCCTCTCCCACTCTCTGACCCTCTCCCCTTCTCTCTGACAATCTCCCGCTCTCTCTCTCTCTGACCCTCTCTCTCTCTCTCTCTCTGCCACTCTCCCTCTCTCTGACCCTTTCCCTCTCTCTCTCTGACCCTCTCCCTCTCTCTCTCTGACCCTCTCCCTCTCCCTCTCTCTCTGACACTCTCCGTCTCTCTCTCTGACCCTCCCTCTCCCTCTGACCCTCTCCTTCTCTCTCTCTGACCCCACTCACTCTCCCTCTCTCTCTGACCCTCCCTCTCCCTCTGACCCTCTCTCTCTCTGACCCTCTCACTCTCTCTCTGACCCTCTCTCTCTCTGACCCTCTCCTCACTCTGACCCTCTCCCCCTCTCTCTCTGACCCTCTCACTCTCTCTTTCTGACCCTCTCTCTCTCTGACCCTCTCCCTCTCTCTTTACCCTCTACATCTCTCTCTGACCCTCTCCCTCTCTCTCTGACCCTCTCTCTCTCTCTGACAATCTTCCACTCTCTCTCTCTGACCCTCTCCCTCTCTCTCTGACCCTCTCTCTCTCTCTGACAATCTCCCGTTCTCTCTCTCTCTCTGGCCTTCTCTCTCTCTCTCTGACCCTCTCCCTGTCTCTCTGACCCTCTCCCTCTCCATCTCCCTGACCCTCTCTTCCTCTCTCCTTCTGACCCTCTCTATCTCTGACCCTCTCCCTCTACTGACCCTCTCCCTCTCTCTCTGCCCCCCTCTCTCTCTCTGACCCTCTCCCTCTCTCTCTGACCCCCTCTCCCTCCCACTCTGACCCCCTCTCCCTCTCTCTGACCATCTCCCTCTCTCTCTGACCTTCTCCCTCTCTCTGAACCTCTCCCTCTCTCTCTCTGTCCCTCTCCCACTCTCTCTCTGACCCTCTCCTTCTCCCTCTCTCTCTGACCCTCTCCCTATCTCGATCTGAGCCTGTCCCTCTCTCTTTGACCCTCTCCCTCTCTCTCTCTGACCCTCTCCCTCTGACGCTCTCCTTATCTCTTTCTGACCCTCCCTTTCCCTCTGTCCCTCTCCCTCTCTCTCTCTGACCCTCCCTCTCCCTCTGACCCTCTACCCTCTCTCTCTCTGACGCTCTCCATCTCCCTCTCTCTCTGACCCTCTACCCTCTCTCTCTCTGACGTTCTCCCTCTCCTCTCTCTGACCCTCTCCCTCTCTAACCCTTCCTCTCCCTCTGACACTCTCTCTCTCTGACCCTCTCCTTCTCACTCTGACCCTCTCCTCCTCTCTCTCAGACCCTCTCTCTCTCTGACCCTCTCCCCCTCTCTCTCTGACCCTCTTCTTCTCACTCTGACCCTCTCCCCCTCTCTCCCTGACCCTCTCTCCCCCTCCCTCTGACCCTCTCCCTCTCCTCTGAAACTTGCTCTCTCAGACACTCTCTCTCTCTGACCCTCTCTCTCTCTCTCTCGGTGCCACTCTCCCTCTCTCTGACACACTCTGTCTCTCTGACCCTCTCACTCTCTCTGACCCTCTCCCTCTCGCTGACCCTCTCCCCCTCTCTCTCTGACCCTCTCCCCCTCGCACTCTGACCCTCTCCCTCTCTCTCTCTGACCCTCTCACTCTCTCTGACCCTCTCCCCCTCTCTGACCCTCTCCCCCTCTCTCCGACCCTCTCCCCCTCTCTCCGACCCTCCCCCCCTCTCTCTGACCCTCTCCCCCTCGCACTCTGACCCTCTCCCCCTCTCCCTCTGACCCTCTCCCTCTCTCTCTGACCCTCTCCTTCTTACTCTGACCCTCTCCCTCTCTCTCTGACCCTCTCCCCTCTCTCTCTGACCCTCTCCCCCTCTCTCTCTGACCCTCCCCCCCTCTCACTCTGACCCTCTCCCCCTCTCTCTCTGACCCTCTCCTTCTCTCTCTGACCCTCTCCCCCTCTCTCTCTGACCCTCTCCCCCTCTCACTCTGACCCTCTCCCTCTCTCTCTGAATCTTGCTCTCTCTGACACTCTCTCTCTCTGACCCTCTCCTTCTTACTCTGACCATCTCTCTCTCTCTGACCCTCTCCCCCTCTCTGACCCTCTCCCTCTCTCTCTGACCCTCTCCCTCTTTCTCTGACCCTCTCCCCCTCTCTCTCTGACCCTCCCCCCCTCTCACTCTGACCCTCTCCCCTTCTCTCTCTGACCCTCTCCCCCTCTCTCTGACCCTCTCCCTCTCTCTCTGACCCTCTCCCCCTCTCACTCTGACCCTCTCCCTCTGACCCTCTCCCTCTCTCTCTGAATCTTGCTCTCTCTGACACTCTCTCTCTCTGACCCTCTCCTTCTCTCTCTGACCCTCTCTCTCTGACCATCTCTCCCTCTCTGACCCTCTCCCTCTCTCTCTGACCCTCTCCCTCTCTCTCTGACCCTCTCCTTACTCTGATTATCTCTCTCTCTCTGACCATCTCTCCCTCTCTCTCTGACCCTCTCTCTCTCTGACCCTCTCCCTCTCTCTCTGAACGTCTCTCGCTGACCCTCTCTCTCTCCCTCTCTCTGACCCTCTCCCTCTCTCTCTGAACCTCTCCCCCTCTCTCTCTGACCATCTCCCCCTCGCACTCTGAACCCCTCCCCCTCTCTCTCTGACCCTCTCAACCTCTCACTCTGACCCTCTCCCTCTGACCCTCTCCCTCTCTCTCTGAATCTTGCTCTCTCTGACGCTCTCTCTCTCTCTGACCCTCTCCCTCTCTCTCTCTGACCCTCTCTCCTCTCTCTCTGACCCTCTCTCTCTCTGACCTCCTCTCTCTCTCTCTTTCTGACTCTCTCTCCCTCTCTGTCCGTCTCCCTCTTTCTGTCCCCTCTCCCTCTCTCTCTCTGACCCTCTCTCTCTCTATGACCCTCTCCCTCTCTGACCCTCTCCCTCTCTCTCTCTGACCCTCTCCCTCTCTCCCTGACCGTCTCTCTCTCTCTCTCTGACCCTCTCTCTCTGACTCTCTCTCTCTGACCCTCTCCCTCTCTCTGACCCTCTCCCTCTCTCTCTGACCCTCTCTCTCTGACACTCTCCCTCTCTCTCTCTGACCCTCTCCCTCTCTCTGACCCTCTCTCTCTCTCTATGACCCTCTCTCTCTGACACTCTCCCTCTCTCTCTCTGACCCTCTCCCTCTCTGTCTGACCCTCTCTCTCTCTCTCTCTGACCCTCTCCCTCTCTGTCTGACCCTCTCTCTCTCTCTGACCCTCTCCCTCTCTGTCTGACCCTCTCCCTCTTTGACCGTCTCTCTCTGACCCTCTCTCTCTCTCTGACCTTCTCCCTCTCTGTCCTGACCCTCTCCCTCTCTGTCTGACCCTCTCTCTCTGTCTGACCCTCTCTCACTCTCTGACCCTCTCCCTCTCTCTCTGACCCTCTCTCTCTGACCCTCTCCCTCTCTGTCTGACCCTCTCCCTCTCTCTCTGACCCCACCTCTCTCTCACTTAACCTCTCCCTCCCTCTCTAACCCTCTCCCAATCTCTCTGACCCTCTCTCTCTCTGACCACTTCTCTCTCTCTTTCTGACCCCCTCTCTCTCTCTGACCCTCTCTCTCTGGCCCTCTCCATCTCTTTGACCCTCTCCCTCTCTCTCTGACCCTCTCCCTCTCTGTCTGACCCTCTCTCTCTGTCTGACCCTCTCCCTCTCTGTCTGACCCTCTCCCTCTCTGTCTGACCCTCTCTCTCTCTCTGACCCTCTCTCTGACCCTCTCCCTCTCTGTCTGACCCTCTCCCTCTCTCTCTGACCCCACCTCTCTCTCACTTAACCTCTCCCTCCCTCTCTGAGCCTCTCCCAATCTCTCTGACCCTCTCTCTCTCTGACCCTCTCACTCTCTCTCTGACCCTCTCTCTCTGGCCCTCTCTCTCTGACCCTCTCCATCTCTTTGACCCTCTCCCTCTCTCTCTGTCCCTCTCCCTCTCTCTGACTCTCCCTGTCTCTCTCTCTGACCCTCTCCCTCTCTCTGACCCTCCCTCTCTCTCTCTGACCCTCCCTCTCTCTACTGACCCTCCCTCTCTCTAACTGACCATCCCTCTCTCTAACTGACCCTCTCTCTCTGGCCTTCTCCCTCTTTGACCCTCTCTCTCTCTCTCTGACCCTCTCCCTCGCTCTCTGACCCTCTCCCTCTCTCTGAGCCTCTCCCTCTCTCTCTGACCCCCACTCCCTCTCTCTCTGAACCTCTCTCTCTTTCTGACCCTCTCCCTCTCTCTCTGAACCTCTCTCTCTCTGACCCTCTCCCTCTCTCTGACCCTCTCCCTCTCTCTGACCCCCTCTCCCTCTCTCTGAACCTCTCTCTCTCTCTGACCCTCTCTCTCTCTCTGACCCTCTCCCTTCTCTCTCTGACCCTCTCTCGCTTTCTCTGACCCTCTCTCGCTTTCTCTGACCCTCTCCCTCTCTCTCTGACCCGCTGCCTCTCTCTCTGACACTCTCCAATTCTGACCGTCTCCCTCTATCTCACTGACCCTCTCCCTCTCTCTGACCCATTCCCTCTCTGACACTCTCCCTCTCTCTGACGCCCTCTTTCTCTGACCCCCTCCCCCTCTCTCACCCTCTCCTTCTCTCTCTGTCTGACCCTACCCCTTTCTCTCTCTGACCCTCTCCTCCTCTCACTCCCTGACCCTCTCGCTCTCTCTGACACTCTCCCTCTCCCTGAGCCTCTCCCTCTTTCTCTGACCCCCTCCCCCTCTCTGACCCTCTCCTTCTGTCTGACCCTACCCCTTTCTCTCTCTGACCCTCTCCCACGCTCACTGACCCCTCTCCCTTTGTCTGACCTCCACCCTCACTCTCAGACCCTCTCCCTCTCTCTCTGACCCTCTCCCTCTCTCTGACCCTGTCCCTCTCTCTCTGACCCTCCCTCTCTGACCCTCTCCCTCTCTCTCTGACCCTCTCCTTACTCTGACTACCTCTCTCTCTCTGACCATCTTTCCCTCTCTCTCTGACCCTCTCTCTCTCTGAACCCTCTCCCTCTCTCTCTGAACGTCTCTCGCTGACCCTCTGTCTCTCTCTCTCGGTGCCACTCTCCCTCTCTCTGACCCTCTCCCTCTCTCTCTGAACATCTCCCCCTCTCTCTCTGACCATCTCCCCCTCGCACTCTGAACCCCTCCCCCTCTCTCTCTGACCCTCTCAACCTCTCACTCTGACCCTCTCCCTCTGACCCTCTCCCTCTCTCTCTGAATCTTGCTCTCTCTGACACTCTCCCTCTCTCTGACCCTCTCTGACCCTCTCCCTCTCTCTCTGACCCCCACTCCCTCTCTCTCTGAACCTCTCTCTCTTTCTGACCCTCTCCCTCTCTCTCTGAACCTCTCTCTCTCTGACCCTCTCCCTCTCTCTCTGACCCCCTCTCCCTGAACCTCTCTCTCTCTCTCTGACCCTCTCCCTCTCTCTCTGACCCTCTCCCTCTCTCTCTGACCCTCTCCCTCTCTGACCCTCTCCCTTCTCTCTCTGACCCTCTCTCGCTTTCTCTGACCCTCTCTCGCTTTCTCTGACACTCTCTCTCTGACCCTCTCCCTCTCTCTCTGACCCGCTGCCTCTCTCTCTGACACTCTCCAATTCTGACCGTCTCCCTCTATCTCACTGACCCTCTCCCTCTCTCTGACCCTGTCCCTCTCTCTCTGACCCTCCCTCTCTGACCCTCTCCCTCTCCTCTCTGACACTCTCCAATTCTGACCGTCTCCCTCTATCTCACTGACCCTCTCCCTCTCTCTGACCCATTCCCTCTCTGACACTCTCCCTCTCCCTGACACTCTCCCTCTTTCTCTGACCCCCTCCCCCTCTCTGACCCTCTCCTTCTCTCTCTGTCTGACCCTAACCCCTTTCTCTCTCTGACCCTCTCCTCCTCTCAATCCCTGACCCCTCTCGCTCTCTCTCTCTGACCCTCTCCCTCTATCTCACTGACCCTCTCCCTCTCTGACACTCTCCCTCTCTCTGACGCCCTCTTTCTCTGACCCCCTCCCCCTCTCTCACCCTCTCCTTCTCTCTGTCTGACCCTACCCCTTTCTCTCTCTGACCCCCTCCCCCTCTCTGACCCTCTCCTTCTCTCTGTCTGACCCTACCCCTTTCTCTCTCTGACCCTCTCCCTTTCTCACTGACCCTCTCCCACGCTCCCTGAATCTCCCTCTCTGACCCTCTCCCTTTGTCTGACCTCCACCCTCACTCTCAGACCCTCTCCCCTCTCTCTCTGACCCTCTCCCTCTCTCTGACCCTGTCCCTCTCTCTCTGACCCTCCCTCTCTGACCCTCTCCCTCTCTCTCTGACCCTCTCCTTACTCTGACTACCTCTCTCTCTCTGACCAACTTTCCCTCTCTCTCTGACCCTCTCTCTCTCGGACCCTCTCCCTCTCTCTCCTGAACGTCTCTCGCTGACCCTCTGTCTCTCTCTCTCGGTGCCACTCTCCCTCTCTCTGACCCTCTCCCTCTCTCTCTGAACATCTCCCCCTCTCTCTCTGACCATCTCCCCCTCGCACTCTGAACCCCTCCCCCTCTCTCTCTGACCCTCTCAACCTCTCACTCTGACTCTGACCCTCTCCCTCTCTCTCTGAATCTTGCTCTCTCTGGACACTCTCTCTCTCTGACCCTCTCCCTCTCTCTCTCTGACCCTCTCTCTCTCTCTCTGACCCTCTCCCTCTCTCTCTGACCCTCTCTCCCTCTCTGTCCGTCTCCCTCTTTCTGTCCCTCTCCCTCTCTCTCTCTATGACCCTCTCCCTCTCTGACCCTCTCCCTCTCTCTCCCTGACCGTCTCTCTCTCTCTCTCTCTGACCCTCTCTCTCTGACTCTCTCTCTGACCCTCTCCCTCTCTCTCTGACCCTCTCCCTCTCTCTCTGACCCTCTCCCTCTCTCTCTCTGACCCTCTCCCTCTCTGACCCTCTCTCTCTCTCTGACCCTCTCCCTCTGACCCTCTCCCTTTCTCACTGACCCCTCTCCCACGCTCCCTGAATCTCTCTCTCTGACCCTCTCCCTCTCCCTTTCTGTCTGACCCTCCACCCTCACTCTCAGACCCTCTCCCTCCCTCTCTGACCCTGTCCCTCTCTCTGACCCTGTCCCTCCCTCTCTGACCCTCTCCCTCTCTCTCTGACCCTCTCCTTACTCTGACTCTCTCTGACCATCTCTCTCCCCTCTCTCTCTGACCCCTCTTCTCTGACCCTCTCCCTCTCCTCTCTGAACGTCTCTCGCTGACCCTCTCTCTCTCCCTCTCTCTGACCCTCTCCCTCTCTCTCTGAACCTCTCCCCCTCTCTCTCTGACCATCTCCCCCTCGCACTCTGAACCCCTCCCCCTCTCTCTCTGACCCTCTCAACCTCTCTCTGACCCTCTCCCTCTGACCCCTCCCCTCTCTCTGAATCTTGCTCTCTCTGACACTCTCTCTCTCTCTGACCCTCTCCCTCTCTCTGACCCTCTCTCTCTCTCTGACCCTCTCCCTCTCTCTGACCCTCTCCCTCTCTCTGACCCTCTCCCTCGCTCTGACCCTCTCTCGCTCTGACCTCCTCTCTCTCTCTTTCTGACCCTCTCTCCTCTCTGTCCGTCTCCCTCTTTCTGTCCCTCTCCCTCTCTGACCCTCTCTTTATGACCCTCTCCCCCTCTGACCCTCTCCCTCTCTCTCTCTGACCCTCTCCCTCTCTCCCTGACCGTCTCTCTCTCTATCTCTCTGACCCCCTCTCTCTCTCTCTCTCTGACCCTCTCTCTCTCTGACTCTCTCGCTGAGCCTCTCCCTCTGACCCTCTCCCTCTCTCTCTGACCCCCTCTCCCTCTCTCTGAACCTCTCCCTCTCTGACCCTCTCCCTCTCTCTCACCCTCTCCCTCTCTCTCTGACCCTCTCCCTCTCTCTCTGACCCTCTCCCTCTCTCTCTGACCCTATCCCTCTCTCTCTGACCCTCTCCCTCTCTGACCCTCTCCCCCTCTGTCTCTGACCCCCTCTTCCCTGAACCTCTCTCTCCTCTCTGATCCTCTCCCTCTCTGACCCTCTCCCTTCTCTCTCTGACCCTCTCCATCTCTCTCTCTGACCCTCTCTCGCTTTCTCTGACCCTCTCTCGCTTTCTCTGACACTCTCTCTCTCTGACCCTCTCCCTCTCTCTCTGACCCGCTGCCTCTCTCTCTGACACTCTCCAATTCTGACCGTCTCCCTCTATCTCACTGACCCTCTCCCTCCTCTCTGACCCATTCCCCTCTCTGACACTCTCCCTGAGCCTCTCCCTCTTTCTCTGACCCCCTCCCCTTCTCTGACCCTCTCCTTCTCTCTCTGTCTGACCCTACCCCTTTCTCTCTCTGACCCTCTCCTCCTCTCAATCCCTGACCCTCTCGCTCTCTCTCTCTGACCCTCTCCCTCTATCTCACTGACCCTCTCCCTCTCTCTGACCCATTCCCTCTCTGACACTCTCCCTCTCTCTGACGCCCTCTTTCTCTGACCCCCCTCCCCCTCTCTGACCCTCTCCTTCTCTCTCTGTCTGACCCTACCCCTTTCTCTCTCTGACCCTCTCCTCCCCTCACTCCCTGACCCTCTCGCTCTCTCTCTGACACTCTCCCTCTCCCTGAGCCTCTCCCTCTTTCTCTGACCCCCTCCCCCTCTCTGACCCTCTCCTTCTCTCTGTCTGACCCTACCCCTTTCTCTCTCTGACCCCCTCCCCCTCTCTGACCCTCTCCCACGCTCCCTGAATCTCTCTCTCTGACCCTCTCCCTCTGACCCTCTCCCTTTCTGTCTGACCTCCACCCTCACTCTCAGACCCTCTCCCTCTCTCTCTGACCCTCTCCCTCTCTCTGACCCTGTCCCTCTCTCTCTGACCCTCTCCCAGTCTGTGACCATCTCCTTCTCTGACTCTCTCCTTCTCTCTCTGACCCTCTCCCCCTCTCTCCGAACCTCTCTCTCTCTCTCTGACCCTCTCCCTCTCTCTGACCCTCTCTCCTCTCCCCCTCTTTCTGGCCCTCTCCCCCTCTCTCTGACCCTCTCCCCCTCTCTCTCTCACACTCCCTGTTCTTCTGACCCTCTCCCAGTCTCTCTGACCCTCTCCCTCTCTCTCTGACACTCTCTGACCCTCTCTCTCTCCTCTGACCTACCCTCTCTCTGACCCTATCCCTCTCTCTCTGACCCTATCCTCTCTCTCTGACCCTATCCCTCTCTCTCTGACCCTATCCCTCTCTCTCTGACCCTATCCCTCTCTCTCTGACCCTATCCCTCTCTCTCTGACCCTATCCCTCTCTCTCTGACCCTATCCCTCTCTCTGACCCTCTCCCCCTCTCTCTCTGACCCTCTCCCCCTCTCTCTCTGACCCTCTCCCCCCTCTCTCTCTGACCCTCTCCCCCTCTCTCTCTGACCCTCTTCCCCCTCTCTCTCTGACCCTCTCCCTCTCTCTCTCTGACCCTCTCCCTCTCTCTGACACTCTCCCCCTCTCTCTGACCCTATCCCTCTCTCTGTGACCCTCTCCCCCTCTCTCCTGACCCTATCCCTCTCTCTCTGACCCCACCTCTCTCTGACCCTCTCCCTCTCTCTCTCTGACCCTCTCCCTCTGACCCTATCCCCCTCTCTCTGACCCTATCCCTCTCTCTCTGACCCTCTCCCCCTCTCTCTCTGACCCTCTCCCCCTCTCTCTCTGACCCTCTCCCCCTCTCTCTCTGACCCTCTCCCCCCTCCCCTCTCTGACCCTCTCCCCTCTCTCTCTGACCCTCTCCCCTCTCTCTCTGACCCTCTCCCCCTCTCTCTCTGACCCCACCTCTCTCTCTGACCCTCTCCCCCTCTCTCTCTGACCCTCTCCCTCTCTCTCTCTGACCCTCTCCCTCTCTCTCTGACCCTATCCCTCTCTCTCTGACCCTATCCCTCTCTCTCTGACCCTCTCCCTCTCTCTCTGACCCTCTCCCTCTCTCTCTCTGACCCTCTCCCTCTCTCTCTCTGACCCTCTCCCCCTCTCTCTCTGACCCTCTCCCTCTCTGACCCTCTCCCCCTCCTCTCTGACCCTCTCCCTCTCTCTCTGACCCCACCTCTCTCTCTGACCTCTCCCCCTCTCTCTCTGACCCTCTCCCTCTCTCTCTGACCCTCTCCCCCTCTCTCTCTGACCCTCTCCCCTCTCTCTCTGACCCTCTCCCTCTCTCTCTGACCCTCTCCCTCTCTCTCTGACCCTCTCCCCCTCTCTCTCTGACCCTCTCCCCCTCTCTCTCTGACCCTCTCCCCCTCTCTCTCTGACCCTCTCCCCTCTCTCTCTGACCCTCTCCCCCTCTCTCTCTGACCCCTCTCTCCCCCTCTCTCTCTGACCCTCTTCCCCCTCTCTCTCTGACCCTCTCCCCCTCTCTCTCTGACCCTCTCCCTCTCTCTCTCTGACCCTCCCCCAGTCTCTCAGCTCTACACCACTGGGTCTGACAGTGAGTATCTGTGCTGTGAAATGCAGGAGTGGGGGAAACTGTGGTGTGATGAGTTAGGGGGTGAGAGCGGAGACCACGGACGATGAAGACCAGAGCACCAAACCGCAGCCACAAAGAACAGGTTTATTCAGTTCCTGCATAAATATAAAAACAAGGTGGAGAGGGTCCATGCACTCAGGACACTGATCTCCGGAGGGAATACATCGAGGAAGAGCACCGGGTGCCGGGGACAGTGCCGCCACGCGCAGCCTCTCCTGCTCTCAGGGGCCGTGATGTGTCCCGAGCCGTTGCGGGCCAGCGGGCCGTTCAGAACAACCTCAGTTTGTCCTCTTTCTCCCTCTTGACCTTGAGGAACTCGGCCATGTTGGAGAAGTATTTCTGACTGGCCTCTGCCACTTTCTTCTCTGCTGCCTGTGGATTCACGATTTCCAGGCCCTGGGGGAAGTGGGAGGACAGGGTGGCAAAGGGGGGAGGGTTATTACAGCGCAGGAGACTTCACAGCCCCTCCCCACCGCCCTCGGCCCCAACCTGGACCGCGCAGGACGCGTGTAGCAGAACGAGACTCTCGAGGCGCCAGGGTGACTGTTTCTCCCTCAGTTGGGCTTGATGGTTCACTGTAGACCCCGATCCCATTGCCCCACTCCCCAACTCAGGGATCACTGGACAGTGATCAGGGAGCAGGAACCCTGGCTGATTTCCCCCCTCCCTCTCTCTCTGACCCAGGGATCACTGGACAGGGATCAGGGAGGCAGGAACCCTGGCTGATTCCGCCCTCTCTCTCTCTAACCCAGGGATCACTGAAACAGTGATCAGGAGCAGGAACCCTGGCTGATTTTCCCCTCTCTCTCTAACCCAGGGATCACTGGACAGTGATCAGAGAGCAGGAACCCTGGCTGATTTCCCCCCTCCCTCTCTCTCTGTAACCCAGGGATCACTGGACAGGGATCAGGAGCAGGAACCCTGGCTGATTTCCCCTCTCTCTCTCTCTCTGTAACCCAGGGATCACTGGACAGTGATCAGGAGCAGGAAACCTGGCTGATTTCCCCTCTCTCTCTAACCCAGGGATCACTGGACAGTGATCAGGAGCAGGAACCCTGGCTGATTTCCCCTCTCTCTCTCTCTTACCCAGGGATCACTGGACAGTGATCAGGAGCAGAAACCCTGGCTGATTTCCCCCCTCTCTCTCTCTAACCCAGGGATCACTGGACAGGGTCAGGAGCAGGAACCCTGGCTGATTTCCCCTCCTTCTCTCTCTAACCCAGGATCACTGGACAGGGATCAGTAGCAGGAACCCTGGCTGATTTCCCCTCTCTCTCTCTAACCCAGGGATCACTGGACAGTGATCAGGAGCAGGAACCCTGGCTGATTTCCCCTCTCTCTGTAACCCAGGGGTCACTGGTCAGTGATCAGGAGCAGGAACCCTGGCTGATTTCCCCTCTCTCTGTAACCCAGGGGTCACTGGTCAGTGATCAGGAGCAGGAACCCTGGCTGATTTCCTCTCTCTCTCTAACCCAGGGATCACTGGACAGGGATCAGGAGCAGGAACCCTGGCTGAATTCCCGTCTC
>JANJGN010002877.1:0-56932 GCA_026770705.1 Isurus oxyrinchus
CTCAACATTTAAAAACGCCAACAAATTCAACAACGACCTCAACGTTGTAAAACACCAACAAATTCAACAACAACCTCAACATTGAAAAACACCAACAAATTCAACAACAACCTCGACATTGAAAAACACCAACAAATTCAACAACAACCTCAACATTGAAAAACACCAACAAATTCAATAACAACCTCAACATTTAAAAACGCCAAAAAATTCAACAACAACCTCAACATTTAAAAACGCCAACAAATTCAACAACGATCTCAACATTGTAAAACACCAACAAATTCAACAACAACCTCAACATTGAAAAACTACAACAACCTCAACATTGAAAAGCACCAACAAATACAACAACAACCTCAACATTGAAAAACAACAACAACCTCAACATTGAAAAACAGCAACAAATTCAACAACAACCTCAAAATTGAAAAACACCAACAAATTCAACAACAACCTCAACATTGAAAAACAACAACAACCTCAACATTGAAAAACAACAACAACCTCAACATTGAAAAACACCAACAAATTCAACAACAACCTCAACATTGAAAAACAACAACAACCTCAACATTGAAAAACACCAACAAATTCAACAACAACCTCAACATTGAAAAACACCAACAAATTCAACAACAACCTCAACATTGAAAAACAACAACAACCTCAACATTGAAAAACACCAACAAATTCAACAACAACCTCAACAATGAAAAACACCAACAAATTCAACAACAACCTCAACATTGAAAAACACCAACAAATTAAACATCAACCTCAACTTTGAAAAACAACAACAACCTCAACATGGAAAAACACGAACAAATTCAACAACAACCTCAACATTGAAAAACAACAACAACCTCAAAATGGAAAAACACCAACAAATTCAACAACAACCTCAACATTGAAAAACAACAACAACCTCAACATTGAAAAACACCAACAAATTCAACAGCAACTTCAACATTGAAAAACACCAACAAATTCAACAACAACCTCGAAATTGAAAAACACCAACAAATTCAACAACCTCAACATTGAAAAACAACAACAACCTCAACATTGAAAAACACCAACAAATTCAACAACAACCTCAACATTGAAAAACAACAACAACCTCAACATTGAAAAACACCAACAAATTCAACAACAACCTCAACAATGAAAAACACCATGAATTCAACAACAACCTCAACAATGAAAAACACCAACAAATTCAACAACAACTTCAACATTGAAAAACACCAACAAATTCAACAACAACCTCGACATTGAAAAACACCAACAAATTCAACAACAACCTCAACATTGAAAAGCACCAACAAATTCAACAACTTCAACATTGAAAAACACCAACAAATTCAACAACAACCTCAACATTGAAAAGCAACAACAACCTCAACATTGAGAAACACCAACAAATTCAACAACAACCTCAACAATGAAAAACACCAACAAATTCAACAACAACTTCAACATTGAAAAACACCAACAAATTCGACAACAACCTCGACATTGAAAAACATCAACAAATTCAACAACAACCTCAACATTGAAAAACTACAACAACCTCAACATTGAAAAACAACAACAAATTCAACAACAACCTCAACATTGAAAAACAACAGCAACCTCAGCATTGAAAAACACGAATAAATTCAACAACAACCTGAACGTTGAAAAACACCAACAAATTCAACAACAACCTCAACATTGAAAAACAACAACAACCTCAACATTGAGAAACACCAACAAATTCAACAACAACCTCAACATTGAAAAACTACAACATCCTCAACATTGAAAAACACCAACAAATTCAACAACAACCTCAACATTGAAAAACAACAACAACCAGAGCATTGAAAAACACGAACAAATTCAACAACAACCTCAACGTTGAAAAACACCAACAAATTCAACAACAACCTCAACATTGAAAAACAACAACAACCTCAACATTGAAAAACACCAACAAATTCAACAACAACCTCAACATTGAAAAACACCAACAAATTCAACAACAACCTCAACATTGAAAAACAACAACAACCTCAACATTGAAAAACACCAACAAATTCAACAACAACCTCAACAATGAAAAACACCAACAAATTCAACAACAACCTCAACATTTAAAAACGCCAACAAATTCAACAACGACCTCAACATTGAAAAACACCAACAAATTCAACAACAACCTCAACATTGAAAAACACCAACAAATTCAACAACTTCAACATTGAAAAACACCAACAAATTCAACAACAACCTCAACATTGAAAAGCAACAACAACCTCAACATTGAGAAACACCAACAAATTCAACAACAACCTCAGCAATGAAAAACACCAACAAATTCAACAACAACCTCAACATTGAAAAACACCAACAAATTAAACATCAACCTCAACTTTGAAAAACAACAACAACCTCAACATGGAAAAACACCAACAAATTCAACAACAACCTCAAAATTGAAAAACAACAACAAATTCAACAACAACCTCAACATTGAAAAACAACAACAACCACAACATTGAAAAACACCAACAGATTCAACAACAACTTCAACATTGAAAAAACCGACAAATTCAACAACAACCTCGACTTTGAAAAACACCAACAAATTCAACAAGAACCTCAACATTGAAAAACACCAACAAATTCAACAACAACCTCAACATTTAAAAACGCCAACAAATTCAACAACGACCTCAACGTTGTAAAACACCAACAAATTCAACAACAACCTCAACATTGAAAAACACCAACAAATTCAACAACAACCTCGACATTGAAAAACACCAACAAATTCAACAACAACCTCAACATTGAAAAACACCAACAAATTCAATAACAACCTCAACATTTAAAAACGCCAAAAAATTCAACAACAACCTCAACATTTAAAAACGCCAACAAATTCAACAACGATCTCAACATTGTAAAACACCAACAAATTCAACAACAACCTCAACATTGAAAAACTACAACAACCTCAACATTGAAAAGCACCAACAAATACAACAACAACCTCAACATTGAAAAACAACAACAACCTCAACATTGAAAAACAGCAACAAATTCAACAACAACCTCAAAATTGAAAAACACCAACAAATTCAACAACAACCTCAACATTGAAAAACAACAACAACCTCAACATTGAAAAACAACAACAACCTCAACATTGAAAAACACCAACAAATTCAACAACAACCTCAACATTGAAAAACAACAACAACCTCAACATTGAAAAACACCAACAAATTCAACAACAACCTCAACATTGAAAAACACCAACAAATTCAACAACAACCTCAACATTGAAAAACAACAACAACCTCAACATTGAAAAACACCAACAAATTCAACAACAACCTCAACAATGAAAAACACCAACAAATTCAACAACAACCTCAACATTGAAAAACACCAACAAATTAAACATCAACCTCAACTTTGAAAAACAACAACAACCTCAACATGGAAAAACACGAACAAATTCAACAACAACCTCAACATTGAAAAACAACAACAACCTCAAAATGGAAAAACACCAACAAATTCAACAACAACCTCAACATTGAAAAACAACAACAACCTCAACATTGAAAAACGCCAACAAATTCAACAGCAACTTCAACATTGAAAAACACCAACAAATTCAACAACAACCTCGAAATTGAAAAACACCAACAAATTCAACAACCTCAACATTGAAAAACAACAACAACCTCAACATTGAAAAACACCAACAAATTCAACAACAACCTCAACATTGAAAAACAACAACAACCTCAACATTGAAAAACACCAACAAATTCAACAACAACCTCAACAATGAAAAACACCATGAATTCAACAACAACCTCAACAATGAAAAACACCAACAAATTCAACAACAACTTCAACATTGAAAAACACCAACAAATTCAACAACAACCTCGACATTGAAAAACACCAACAAATTCAACAACAACCTCAACATTGAAAAGCACCAACAAATTCAACAACTTCAACATTGAAAAACACCAACAAATTCAACAACAACCTCAACATTGAAAAGCAACAACAACCTCAACATTGAGAAACACCAACAAATTCAACAACAACCTCAACAATGAAAAACACCAACAAATTCAACAACAACTTCAACATTGAAAAACACCAACAAATTCGACAACAACCTCGACATTGAAAAACATCAACAAATTCAACAACAACCTCAACATTGAAAAACTACAACAACCTCAACATTGAAAAACAACAACAAATTCAACAACAACCTCAACATTGAAAAACAACAGCAACCTCAGCATTGAAAAACACGAATAAATTCAACAACAACCTGAACGTTGAAAAACACCAACAAATTCAACAACAACCTCAACATTGAAAAACAACAACAACCTCAACATTGAGAAACACCAACAAATTCAACAACAACCTCAACATTGAAAAACTACAACATCCTCAACATTGAAAAACACCAACAAATTCAACAACAACCTCAACATTGAAAAACAACAACAACCAGAGCATTGAAAAACACGAACAAATTCAACAACAACCTCAACGTTGAAAAACACCAACAAATTCAACAACAACCTCAACATTGAAAAACAACAACAACCTCAACATTGAAAAACACCAACAAATTCAACAACAACCTCAACATTGAAAAACACCAACAAATTCAACAACAACCTCAACATTGAAAAACAACAACAACCTCAACATTGAAAAACACCAACAAATTCAACAACAACCTCAACAATGAAAAACACCAACAAATTCAACAACAACCTCAACATTGAAAAACACCAACAAATTAAACATCAACCTCAACTTTGAAAAACAACAACAACCTCAACTTGGAAAAACACCAACAAATTCAACAACAACCTCAACATTGAAAAACAACAACAACCTCAAAATTGGAAAACACCAACAAATTCAACAACAACCTCAACATTGAAAAACAACAACAACCTCAACATTGAAAAACATCAACAAATTCAACAGCAACTTCAACATTGAAAAACACCAACAAATTCAACAACAACCTCGAAATTGAAAAACACCAACAAATTCAACAACCTCAACATTGAAAAACAACAACAACCTCAACATTGAAAAACACCAACAAATTCAACAACAACCTCAACATTGAAAAACAACAACAACCTCAACATTGAAAAACACCTACAAATTCAACAACAACCTCAACAATGAAAAACACCAACAAATTCAACAACAACCTCAACAACGAAAAACACCAACAAATTCAACAACAACTTCAACATTGAAAAACACCAACAAATTCAACAACAACCTCGACATTGAAAAACACCAACAAATTCAACAACAACCTCAACATTGAAAAGCACCAACAAATTCAACAACTTCAACATTGAAAAACACCAACAAATTCAACAACAACCTCAACATTGAAAAGCAACAACAACCTCAACATTGAGAAACACCAGCAAATTCAACAACAACCTCAAAATGAAAAACACCAACAAATTCAACAACAACTTCAACATTGAAAAACACCAACAAATTCGACAACAACCTCGACATTGAAAAACATCAACAAATTCAACAACAACCTCAACATTGAAAAACTACAACAACCTCAACATTGAAAAACAACAACAAATTCAACAACAACCTCAACATTGAAAAACAACAACAACCTCAGCATTGAAAAACACGAATAAATTCAACAACAACCTGAACGTTGAAAAACACCAACAAATTCAACAACAACCTCAACATTGAAAAACAACAACAACCTCAACATTGAGAAACACCAACAAATTCAACAACAACCTCAACATTGAAAAACTACAACATCCTCAACATTGAAAAACACCAACAAATTCAACAACAACCTCAACATTGAAAAACAACAACAACCAGAGCATTGAAAAACACGAACAAATTCAACAACAAACTCAACGTTGAATAACACCAACAAATTCAACAACAACCTCAACATTGAAAACAACAACAACCTCAACATTGAAAAACACCAACAAATTCAACAACCTCAACATTGAAAAACACCAACAAAGTCAACAACAACTTCAACATTGAAAAATACCAACAAATTCAACAAAAGCCTCGACATTGAAAAACACCAACAAATTCAACAACAACCTCAACATTGAAAAACTACAAAAACCTCAACATTGAAAACCACCAACAAATACAACAACAACCTCAACTTTGCAAAACAACAACAACCTCAACATAGAAAAACAACAACAACCTCAACTTTGAAAAACACCAACAAATTCAACAACAACCTCAACATTGAAAACAACAACAACCTCAACATTGAAAAACACCAACAAATTCAACAGCAACTTCAACATTGAAAAACACCAACAAATTCAACAACAACCTCGAAATTGAAAAACACCAACAAATTCAACAACCTCAACATTGAAAAACAACAACAACCTCAACATTGAAAAACACCAACAAATTCAACAACAACCTCAACATTGAAAAACAACAACAACCTCAACATTGAAAAACACCAACAAATTCAACAACAACCTCAACAATGAAAAACACCAACAAATTCAACAACAACCTCAACAATGAAAAACACCAACAAATTCAACAACAACTTCAACATTGAAAAACACCAACAAATTCAACAACAACCTCGACATTGAAAAACAGCAACAAATTCAACAACAACCTCAACATTGAAAAGCACCAACAAATTCAACAACTTCAACATTGAAAAACACCAACAAATTCAACAACAACCTCAACATTGAAAAGCAACAACAACCTCAACATTGAGAAACACCAACAAATTCAACAACAACCTCAACAATGAAAAACACCAACAAATTCAACAACAACTTCAACATTGAAAAACACCAACAAATTCAACAACAACCTCGACATTGAAAAACATCAACAAATTCAACAACAACCTCAACATTCAAAAACTACAACAACCTCAACATTGAAAAACAACAACAAATTCAACAACAACCTCAACATTGAAAAACAACAACAACCTCAGCATTGAAAAACACGAATAAATTCAACAACAACCTGAACGTTGAAAAACACCAACAAATTCAACAACAACCTCAACATTGAGAAACACCAACAAATTCAACAACAACCTCAACATTGAAAAACACCAACAAATTCAGCAACAACCTCAACATTGAGAAACAACAACAACCTCAACATTGAAAAACATCAACACATTCAACAGCAACCTCAACATTGAAAAACTACAACATCCTCAACTTTGAAAAACACCAACAAATTCAACAACAACCTCAACATTAAAAAACAACAACAACCTGAGCATTGAAAAACACGAACAAATTCAACAACAACCTCAACGTTGAAAGACACCAACAAATTCAACAACAACCTCAACATTGAAAAACAACAACAACCTCAACATTGAAAAACACGAACAAATTCAACAACAACCTCAACATTGAAAAACAACAACAACCTCAACATTGAAAAACACCAACACATTCAACAACCTCAACATTGAAAAACACCAACAAATTCAACAACAACCTCGACATTGAAAAACACCAACAAATTCAACAACAACCTCAACATTGAAAAACTACAAAAACCTCAAAATTGAAAAACACCAACAAATTCAACAACAACCTCAACATTTAAAAACAACAACAACCTCAACATTGAAAAACACCAACAAATTCAACAACAACCTCAACATTGAAAAACACATACAAATTCAACAACAACTTCAACATTGAAAACACCAACAAATTCAACAACAACCTCGACATTGAAAAACACCAACAAATTCAACAACAACCTCAACATTGAAAAACTAAAACAACCTCAACATTGAAAAGCACCAACAAATACAACAACAACCTCAACATTGAAAAACACCAACAAATTCAACAACAACCTCAACATTGAAAAACAACAACAACCTCAACATTGAAAAATAACAACAACCTCAACATTGAAAAACACCAACAAATTCAACAACAACCTCAACATTGAAAAACAACAACAGCCTCAACATTGAAAAACACCAACAAATTCAACAACAACCTCAATATTGAAAAACACCAACAAATTCAACAACAACCTCAATATTTAAAAACAACAACAACCTCAACATTGAAAAACACCAACAAATTCAACAACAACCTCAACAATGAAAAACACCAACAAATTCAACAACAACCTCAACATTGAAAAACACCAACAAATTAAACATCAACCTCAACTTTGAAAAACAACAACAACCTCAACATGGAAAAACACCAACAAATTCAACAACAACCTCAACATAAAAAACAACAACAACCTCAAAATTGAAAAACACCAACAAATTCAACAACAACCTCAACATTGAAAAACAACAACAACAACAACATTGAAAAGCACCAACAGATTCAACAACAACTTCAACATTGAAAAAACCAACAAATTCAACAACAACCTCGACATTGAAAAACACCAGCAAATTCAACAACAACCTCAACATTGAAAAACACCAACAAATTCAACAACAACCTCAACATTTAAAAACGCCAACAAATTCAACAACGACCTCAACATTGTAAAAGACGAACAAATTCAACAACAACCTCAACATTGAAAAACACCAACAAATTCAACAACAACCTCGACATTGAAAAACACCAAAAAATTCAACAACAACCTCAACATTGAAAAACACCAACAAATTCAACAACAACCTCAACATTGAAAAACAACAACAACCTCAACATTGAAAAACACCAACAAATTCAACAACAACTTCAACATTGAAGAAAACCAACAAATTCAACAACAACCTCGAAATTGAAAAACACCAACAAATTCAACAACAACCTCAACATTGAAAAACAACAACAACCTCAACATTGAAAAACACCAACAAATTCAACAACAACCTCAACATTGAAAAACAACAACAACCTCAACATTGAAAAACACCAACAAATTCAACAAAAACATCAACAATGAAAAACACCAACAAATTCAACAACAACCTCAACATTGAAAAACACCAACAAATTTAACAACAACCTCAACTTTGAAAAACAACAACAACCTCAACATGGAAAAACACCAACAAATTCAACAACAACCTCAACATTGAAAAACAACAACAACCTCAAAATTGAAAAACACCAACAAATTCAACAACAACCTCAACATTTAAAGACAACAACAACCTCAACATTGAAAACACCAACAAATTCAACAACAACCTCAACAATCAAAAACACCAACAAATTCAACAACAACTTCAACATTGAAAAACACCAACAAATTCAACAACAACCTCGACATTGAAAAACACCAACAAATTCAACAACAACCTCAACATTGAAAAACACCAACAAATTCAACAACTTCAACATTGAAAAACACCAACAAATTCAACAACAACCTCAACATTGAAAAGCAACAACAACCTCAACATTGAGAAACACCAACAAATTCAACAACAACCTCAGCAATGAAAAACACCAACAAATTCAACAACAACCTCAACATTGAAAAACACCAGCAAATTAAACATCAACCTCAACTTTGAAAAACAACAACAACCTCAACATGGAAAAACACCAACAATTTCAACAACAACCTCAACATTGAAAAACAACAACAACCTCAAAATTGAAAAACACCAACAAATTCAACAACAACCTCAACATTGAAAAACAACAGCAACCACAACATTGAAAAACACCAACAGATTCAACAACAACTTCAACATTGAAAAAACCAACAAATTCAACAACAACCTCGACATTGAAAAACACCAACAAATTCAACAACAACCTCAACATTGAAAAACACCAACAAATTCAACAACAACCTCAACATTTAAAAACGCCAACAAATTCAACAACGACCTCAACGTTGTAAAACACCAACAAATTCAACAACAACCTCAACATTGAAAAACACCAACAAATTCAACAACAACCTCGACATTGAAAAACACCAACAAATTCAACAACAACCTCAACATTGAAAAACACCAACAAATTCAATAACAACCTCAACATTTAAAAACGCCAACAAATTCAACAACAACCTCAACATTTAAAAACGCCAACAAATTCAACAACGACCTCAACATTGAAAAACACCAACAAATTCAACAACAACCTCAACATTGAAAAACACCAACAAATTCAACAACTTCAACATTGAAAAACACCAACAAATTCAACAACAACCTCAACATTGAAAAGCAACAACAACCTCAACATTGAGAAACATCAACAAATTCAACAACAACCTCAGCAATGAAAAACACCAACAAATTCAACAACAACCTCAACATTGAAAAACACCAACAAATTAAACATCAACCTCAACTTTGAAAAACAACAACAACCTCAACATGGAAAAACACCAACAAATTCAACAACAACCTCAACATTGAAAAACAACAACAACCTCAAAATTGAAAAACACCAACAAATTCAACAACAACCTCGACATTGAAAAACACCAACAAATTCAACGACAACCTCAACATTGAAAAACACCAACAAATTCAATAACAACCTCAACATTTAAAAACGCCAACAAATTCAACAACAACCTCAACATTGTAAAACACCAACAAATTCAACAACAACCTCAACATTGAAAAACTACAACAACCTCAACATTGAAAAGCACCAACAAATACAACAACAACCTCAACATTGAAAAACAACAACAACCTCAACATTGAAAAACAGCAACAAATTCAACAACAACCTCAACATTGAAAAACACCAACAAATTCAACAACAACCTCAACATTGAAAAACAACAACCTCAACATTGAAAAACAACAACAACCTCAACATTGAAAAACACCAACAAATTCAACAACAACCTCAACATTGAAAAACAACAACAACCTCAACATTGAAAAACACCAACAAATTCAACAACAACCTCAACATTGAAAAACACCAACAAATTCAACAACAACCTCAACATTGAAAAACAACAACAACCTCAACATTGAAAACCACCAACAAATTCAACAACAACCTCAACAATGAAAAACACCAACAAATTCAACAACAACCTCAACATTGAAAAACACCAACAAATTAAACATCAACCTCAACTTTGAAAAACAACAACAACCTCAACATGGAAAAACACCAACAAATTCAACCACAACCTCAACATTGAAAAACAACAACAACCTCAAAATTGAAAAACACCAACAAATTCAACAACAACCTCAACATTGAAAAACAACAACAACCTCAAAATTGAAAAACACCAACAAATTCAACAACAACCTCTACATTGAAAAACAACAACAACCACAACATTGAAAAACACCAACAGATTCAACAACAACTTCAACATTGAAAAAACCAACAAATTCAACAACAACCTCGACATTGAAAAACACCAACAAATTCAACAACAACCTCAACATTGAAAAACACCAACAAATTCAACAACAACCTCAACATTTAAAAACGCCAACAAATTCAACAACGACCTCAACATTGTAAAACACGAAAAAATTCAACAACAACCTCAACATTGAAAAACACCAAGAAATTCAACAACAACCTCGACATTGAAAAACACCAAAAAATTCAACAACAACCTCAACATTGAAAAACACCAACAAATTCAACAACAACCTCAACATTGAAAAACAACAACAACCTCAACATTGAAAAACACCAACAAATTCAACAACAACTTCAACATTGAAGAAAACCAACAAATTCAACAACAACCTCGAAATTGAAAAACACCAACAAATTCAACAACAACCTCAACATTGAAAAACAACAACAACCTCAACATTGAAAAACACCAACAAATTCAACAACAACCTCAACATTGAAAAACAACAACAACCTCAACATTGAAAAACACCAACAAATTCAACAAAAACATCAACATGAAAAACACCAACAAATTCAACAAAAACCTCAACATTGAAAAACACCAACAAATTTAACAACAACCTCAACTTTGAAAAACAACAACAACCTCAACATGGAAAAACACCAACAAATTCAACAACAACCTCAACATTGAAAAACAACAACAACCTCAAAATTGAAAAACACCAACAAATTCAACAACAACCTCAACATTTAAAGACAACAACAACCTCAACATTGAAAACACCAACAAATTCAACAACAACCTCAACAATGAAAAACACCAACAAATTCAACAACAACTTCAACATTCAAAAACACCAACAAATTCAACAACAACCTCGACATTGAAAAACACCAACAAATTCAACAACAACCTCGACATTGAAAAACACCAACAAATTCAACAACTTCAACATTGAAAAACACCAACAAATTCAACAACAACCTCAACATTGAAAAGCAACAACAACCTCAACATTGAGAAACACCAACAAATTCAACAACAACCTCAGCAATGAAAAACACCAACAAATTCAACAACAACCTCAACATTGAAAAACACCAACAAATTAAACATCAACCTCAACTTTGAAAAACAACAACAACCTCAACATGGAAAAACACCAACAAATTCAACAACAACCTCAACATTGAAAAACAACAACAACCTCAAAATTGAAAAACACCAACAAATTCAACAACAACCTCAACATTGAAAAACAACAACAACCACATCATTGAAAAACACCAACAGATTCAACAACAACTTCAACATTGAAAAAACCAACAAATTCAACAACAACCTCGACATTGAAAAACACCAACAAATTCAACAACAACCTCAACATTGAAAAACACCAACAAATTCAACAACAACCTCAACATTTAAAAACGCCAACAAATTCAACAACGACCTCAACGTTGTAAAACACGAACAAATTCAACAACAACCTCAACATTGAAAAACACCAACAAATTCAACAACAACCTCGACATTGAAAAACACCAACAAATTCAACAACAACCTCAACATTGAAAAACACCAACAAATTCAATAACAACCTCAACATTTAAAAACGCCAACAAGTTCAACAACAACCTCAACATTTAAAAACGCCAACAAATTCAACAACGACCTCAACATTGAAAAACACCAACAAATTCAACAACAACCTCAACATTGAAAAACACCAACAAATTCAACAACTTCAACATTGAAAAACACCAACAAATTCAACAACAACCTCAACATTGAAAAGCAACAACAACCTCAACATTGAGAAACACCAACAAATTCAACAACAACCTCAGCAATGAAAGACACCAACAAATTCAACAACAACCTCAACATTGAAAAACACCAACAAATTAAACATCAACCTCAACTTTGAAAAACAACAACAACCTCAACATGGAAAAACACCAACAAATTCAACAACAACCTCAACATTGAAAAACAACAACAACCTCAAAATTGAAAAACACCAACAAATTCAACAACAACCTCGACATTGAAAAACACCAACCAATTCAACGACAACTTCAACATTGAAAAACACCAACAAATTCGACAACAACCTCGACATTGAAAAACATCAACAAATTCAACAACAACCTCAACATTGAAAAACTACAACAACCTCAACATTGAAAAACAACAACAAATTCAACAACAACCTCAACATTGAAAAACAACAGCAACCTCAGCATTGAAAAACACGAATAAATTCAACAACAACCTGAACGTTGAAAAACACCAACAAATTCAACAACAACCTCAACATTGAAAAACAACAACAACCTCAACATTGAGAAACACCAACAAATTCAACAACAACCTCAACATTGAACAACTACAACATCCTCAACATTGAAAAACACCAACAAATTCAACAACAACCTCAACATTGAAAAACAACAACAACCAGAGCATTGAAAAACACGAACAAATTCAACAACAACCTCAACGTTGAAAAACACCAACAAATTCAACAACAACCTCAACATTGAAAAACAACAACAACCTCAACATTGAAAAACACCAACAAATTCAACAACAACCTCAACATTGAAAAACACCAACAAATTCAACAACAACCTCAACATTGAAAAACAACAACAACCTCAACATTGAAAAACACCAACAAATTCAACAACAACCTCAACAATGAAAAACACCAACAAATTCAACAACAACCTCAACATTGAAAAACACCAACAAATTAAACATCAACCTCAACTTTGAAAAACAACAACAACCTCAACATGGAAAAACACCAACAAATTCAACAACAACCTCAACATTGAAAAACAACAACAACCTCAAAATTGGAAAACACCAACAAATTCAACAACAACCTCAACATTGAAAAACAACAGCAACCTCAGCATTGAAAAACACGAATAAATTCAACAACAACCTGAACGTTGAAAAACACCAACAAATTCAACAACAACCTCAACATTGAAAAACAACAACAACCTCAACATTGAGAAACACCAACAAATTCAACAACAACCTCAACATTGAAAAACTACAACATCCTCAACATTGAAAAACACCAACAAATTCAACAACAACCTCAACATTGAAAAACAACAACAACCAGAGCATTGAAAAACACGAACAAATTCAACAACAACCTCAACGTTGAAAAACACCAACAAATTCAACAACAACCTCAACATTGAAAAACAACAACAACCTCAACATTGAAAAACACCAACAAATTCAACAACAACCTCAACATTGAAAAACACCAACAAATTCAACAACAACCTCAACATTGAAAAACAACAACAACCTCAACATTGAAAAACACCAACAAATTCAACAACAACCTCAACAATGAAAAACACCAACAAATTCAACAACAACCTCAACATTGAAAAACACCAACAAATTAAACATCAACCTCAACTTTGAAAAACAACAACAACCTCAACATGGAAAAACACCAACAAATTCAACAACAACCTCAACATTGAAAAACAACAACAACCTCAAAATTGGAAAACACCAACAAATTCAACAACAACCTCAACATTGAAAAACAACAACAACCTCAACATTGAAAAACATCAACAAATTCAACAGCAACTTCAACATTGAAAAACACCAACAAATTCAACAACAACCTCGAAATTGAAAAACACCAACAAATTCAACAACCTCAACATTGAAAAACAACAACAACCTCAACATTGAAAAACACCAACAAATTCAACAACAACCTCAACATTGAAAAACAACAACAACCTCAACATTGAAAAACACCTACAAATTCAACAACAACCTCAACAATGAAAAACACCAACAAATTCAACAACAACCTCAACAATGAAAAACACCAACAAATTCAACAACAACTTCAACATTGAAAAACACCAACAAATTCAACAACAACCTCGACATTGAAAAACACCAACAAATTCAACAACAACCTCAACATTGAAAAGCACCAACAAATTCAACAACTTCAACATTGAAAAACACCAACAAATTCAACAACAACCTCAACATTGAAAAGCAACAACAACCTCAACATTGAGAAACACCAGCAAATTCAACAACAACCTCAAAATGAAAAACACCAACAAATTCAACAACAACTTCAACATTGAAAAACACCAACAAATTCGACAACAACCTCGACATTGAAAAACATCAACAAATTCAACAACAACCTCAACATTGAAAAACTGCAACAACCTCAACATTGAAAAACAACAACAAATTCAACAACAACCTCAACATTGCAAAACAACAACAACCTCAGCATTGAAAAACACGAATAAATTCAACAACAACCTGAACGTTGAAAAACACCAACAAATTCAACAACAACCTCAACATTGAAAAACAACAACAACCTCAACATTGAGAAACACCAACAAATTCAACAACAACCTCAACATTGAAAAACTACAACATCCTCAACATTGAAAAACACCAACAAATTCAACAACAACCTCAACATTGAAAAACAACAACAACCAGAGCATTGAAAAACACGAACAAATTCAACAACAAACTCAACGTTGAAAAACACCAACAAATTCAACAACAACCTCAACATTGAAAAACAACAACAACCTCAACATTGAAAAACACCAACAAATTCAACAACCTCAACATTGAAAAACACCAACAAAGTCAACAACAACATCAACATTGAAAAATACCAACAAATTCAACAAAAGCCTCGACATTGAAAAACACCAACAAATTCAACAACAACCTCAACATTGAAAAACTACAAAAACCTCAACATTGAAAACCACCAACAAATACAACAACAACCTCAACTTTGAAAAACAACAACAACCTCAACATAGAAAAACAACAACAACCTCAACTTTGAAAAACACCAACAAATTCAACAACAACCTCAACATTGAAAACAACAACAACCTCAACATTGAAAAACACCAACAAATTCAACAGCAACTTCAACATTGAAAAACACCAACAAATCCAACAACAACCTCGAAATTGAAAAACACCAACAAATTCAACAACCTCAACATTGAAAAACAACAACAACCTCAACATTGAAAAACACCAACAAATTCAACAACAACCTCAACATTGAAAAACAACAACAACCTCAACATTGAAAAACACCAACAAATTCAACAACAACCTCAACAATGAAAAACACCAACAAATTCAACAACAACCTCAACAATGAAAAACACCAACAAATTCAACAACAACTTCAACATTGAAAAACACCAACAAATTCAACAACAACCTCGACATTGAAAAACAGCAACAAATTCAACAACAACCTCAACATTGAAAAGCACCAACAAATTCAACAACTTCAACATTGAAAAACACCAACAAATTCAACAACAACCTCAACATTGAAAAGCAACAACAACCTCAACATTGAGAAACACCAACAAATTCAACAACAACCTCAACAATGAAAAACACCAACAAATTCAACAACAACTTCAACATTGAAAAACACCAACAAATTCAACAACAACCTCGACATTGAAAAACATCAACAAATTCAACAACAACCTCAACATTCAAAAACTACAACAACCTCAACATTGAAAAACAACAACAAATTCAACAACAACCTCAACATTGAAAAACAACAACAACCTCAGCATTGAAAAACACGAATAAATTCAACAACAACCTGAACGTTGAAAAACACCAACAAATTCAACAACAACCTCAACATTGAGAAACACCAACAAATTCAACAACAACCTCAACATTGAAAAACACCAACAAATTCAGCAACAACCTCAACATTGAAAAACAACAACAACCTCAACATTGAAAAACATCAACACATTCAACAGCAACCTCAACATTGAAAAACTACAACATCCTCAACTTTGAAAAACACCAACAAATTCAACAACAACCTCAACATTAAAAAACAACAACAACCTGAGCATTGAAAAACACGAACAAATTCAACAACAACCTCAACGTTGAAAGACACCAACAAATTCAACAACAACCTCAACATTGAAAAACAACAACAACCTCAACATTGAAAAACACGAACAAATTCAACAACAACCTCAACATTGAAAAACTACAACATCCTCAACATTGAAAAACACCAACAAATTCAACAACAACCTCAACATTGAAAAACAACAACAACCAGAGCATTGAAAAACACGAACAAATTCAACAACAACCTCAACGTTGAAAAACACCAACAAATTCAACAACAACCTCAACATTGAAAAACAACAACAACCTCAACATTGAAAAACACCAACAAATTCAACAACAACCTCAACATTGAAAAACACCAACAAATTCAACAACAACCTCAACATTGAAAAACAACAACAACCTCAACATTGAAAAACACCAACAAATTCAACAACAACCTCAACAATGAAAAACACCGACAAATTCAACAACAACCTCAACATTGAAAAACACCAACAAATTAAACATCAACCTCAACTTTGAAAAACAACAACAACCTCAACATGGAAAAACACCAACAAATTCAACAACAACCTCAACATTGAAAAACAACAACAACCTCAAAATTGGAAAACACCAACAAATTCAACAACAACCTCAACATTGAAAAACAACAACAACCTCAACATTGAAAAACATCAACAAATTCAACAGCAACTTCAACATTGAAAAACACCAACAAATTCAACAACAACCTCGAAATTGAAAAACACCAACAAATTCAACAACCTCAACATTGAAAAACAACAACAACCTCAACATTGAAAAACACCAACAAATTCAACAACAACCTCAACATTGAAAAACAACAACAACCTCAACATTGAAAAACACCTACAAATTCAACAACAACCTCAACAATGAAAAACACCAACAAATTCAACAACAACCTCAACAATGAAAAACACCAACAAATTCAACAACAACTTCAACATTGAAAAACACCAACAAATTCAACAACAACCTCGACATTGAAAAACACCAACAAATTCAACAACAACCTCAACATTGAAAAGCACCAACAAATTCAACAACTTCAACATTGAAAAACACCAACAAATTCAACAACAACCTCAACATTGAAAAGCAACAACAACCTCAACATTGAGAAACACCAGCAAATTCAACAACAACCTCAAAATGAAAAACACCAACAAATTCAACAACAACTTCAACATTGAAAAACACCAACAAATTCGACAACAACCTCGACATTGAAAAACATCAACAAATTCAACAACAACCTCAACATTGAAAAACTACAACAACCTCAACATTGAAAAACAACAACAAATTCAACAACAACCTCAACATTGAAAAACAACAACAACCTCAGCATTGAAAAACACGAATAAATTCAACAACAACCTGAACGTTGAAAAACACCAACAAATTCAACAACAACCTCAACATTGAAAAACAACAACAACCTCAACATTGAGAAACACCAACAAATTCAACAACAACCTCAACATTGAAAAACTACAACATCCTCAACATTGAAAAACACCAACAAATTCAACAACAACCTCAACATTGAAAAACAACAACAACCAGAGCATTGAAAAACACGAACAAATTCAACAACAAACTCAACGTTGAAAAACACCAACAAATTCAACAACAACCTCAACATTGAAAAACAACAACAACCTCAACATTGAAAAACACCAACAAATTCAACAACCTCAACATTGAAAAACACCAACAAAGTCAACAACAACTTCAACATTGAAAAATACCAACAAATTCAACAAAAGCCTCGACATTGAAAAACACCAACAAATTCAACAACAACCTCAACATTGAAAAACTACAAAAACCTCAACATTGAAAACCACCAACAAATACAACAACAACCTCAACTTTGAAAAACAACAACAACCTCAACATAGAAAAACAACAACAACCTCAACTTTGAAAAACACCAACAAATTCAACAACAACCTCAACATTGAAAACAACAACAACCTCAACATTGAAAAACACCAACAAATTCAACAGCAACTTCAACATTGAAAAACACCAACAAATTCAACAACAACCTCGAAATTGAAAAACACCAACAAATTCAACAACCTCAACATTGAAAAACAACAACAACCTCAACATTGAAAAACACCATCAAATTCAACAACAACCTCAACATTGAAAAACAACAACAACCTCAACATTGAAAAACACCAACAAATTCAACAACAACCTCAACAATGAAAAACACCAACAAATTCAACAACAACCTCAACAATGAAAAACACCAACAAATTCAACAACAACTTCAACATTGAAAAACACCAACAAATTCAACAACAACCTCGACATTGAAAAACAGCAACAAATTCAACAACAACCTCAACATTGAAAAGCACCAACAAATTCAACAACTTCAACATTGAAAAACACCAACAAATTCAACAACAACCTCAACATTGAAAAGCAACAACAACCTCAACATTGAGAAACACCAACAAATTCAACAACAACCTCAACAATGAAAAACACCAACAAATTCAACAACAACTTCAACATTGAAAAACACCAACAAATTCAACAACAACCTCGACATTGAAAAACATCAACAAATTCAACAACAACCTCAACATTCAAAAACTACAACAACCTCAACATTGAAAAACAACAACAAATTCAACAACAACCTCAACATTGAAAAACAACAACAACCTCAGCATTGAAAAACACGAATAAATTCAACAACAACCTGAACGTTGAAAAACACCAACAAATTCAACAACAACCTCAACATTGAGAAACACCAACAAATTCAACAACAACCTCAACATTGAAAAACACCAACAAATTCAGCAACAACCTCAACATTGAAAAACAACAACAACCTCAACATTGAAAAACATCAACACATTCAACAGCAACCTCAACATTGAAAAACTACAACATCCTCAACTTTGAAAAACACCAACAAATTCAACAACAACCTCAACATTAAAAAACAACAACAACCTGAGCATTGAAAAACACGAACAAATTCAACAACAACCTCAACGTTGAAAGACACCAACAAATTCAACAACAACCTCAACATTGAAAAACAACAACAACCTCAACATTGAAAAACACGAACAAATTCAACAACAACCTCAACATTGAAAAACAACAACAACCTCAACATTGAAAAACACCAACACATTCAACAACCTCAACATTGAAAAACACCAACAAATTCAACAACAACCTCGACATTGAAAAACACCAACAAATTCAACAACAACCTCAACATTGAAAAACTACAAAAACCTCAAAATTGAAAAACACCAACAAATTCAACAACAACCTCAACATTTAAAAACAACAACAACCTCAACATTGAAAAACACCAACAAATTCAACAACATCCTCAACATTGAAAAACACATACAAATTCAACAACAACTTCAACATTGAAAAACACCAACAAATTCAACAACAACCTCGACATTGAAAAACACCAACAAATTCAACAACAACCTCAACATTGAAAAACTAAAACAACCTCAACATTGAAAAGCACCAACAAATACAACAACAACCTCAACATTGAAAAACACCAACAAATTCAACAACAACCTCAACATTGAAAAACAACAACAACCTCAACATTGAAAAATAACAACAACCTCAACATTGAAAAACACCAACAAATTCAACAACAACCTCAACATTGAAAAACAACAACAGCCTCAACATTGAAAAACACCAACAAATTCAACAACAACCTCAACATTGAAAAACACCAACAAATTCAACAACAACCTCAATATTGAAAAACAACAACAACCTCAACATTGAAAAACACCAACAAATTCAACAACAACCTCAACAATGAAAAACACCAACAAATTCAACAACAACCTCAACATTGAAAAACACCAACAAATTAAACATCAACCTCAACTTTGAAAAACAACAACAACCTCAACATGGAAAAACACCAACAAATTCAACAACAACCTCAACATAAAAAACAACAACAACCTCAAAATTGAAAAACACCAACAAATTCAACAACAACCTCAACATTGAAAAACAACAACAACCACAACATTGAAAAGCACCAACAGATTCAACAACAACTTCAACATTGAAAAAACCAACAAATTCAACAACAACCTCGACATTGAAAAACACCAGCAAATTCAACAACAACCTCAACATTGAAAAACACCAACAAATTCAACAACAACCTCAACATTTAAAAACGCCAACAAATTCAACAACGACCTCAACATTGTAAAAGACGAACAAATTCAACAACAACCTCAACATTGAAAAACACCAACAAATTCAACAACAACCTCGACATTGAAAAACACCAAAAAATTCAACAACAACCTCAACATTGAAAAACACCAACAAATTCAACAACAACCTCAACATTGAAAAACAACAACAACCTCAACATTGAAAAACACCAACAAATTCAACAACAACTTCAACATTGAAGAAAACCAACAAATTCAACAACAACCTCGAAATTGAAAAACACCAACAAATTCAACAACAACCTCAACATTGAAAAACAACAACAACCTCAACATTGAAAAACACCAACAAATTCAACAACAACCTCAACATTGAAAAACAACAACAACCTCAACATTGAAAAACACCAACAAATTCAACAAAAACATCAACAATGAAAAACACCAACAAATTCAACAACAACCTCAACATTGAAAAACACCAACAAATTTAACAACAACCTCAACTTTGAAAAACAACAACAACCTCAACATGGAAAAACACCAACAAATTCAACAACAACCTCAACATTGAAAAACAACAACAACCTCAAAATTGAAAAACACCAACAAATTCAACAACAACCTCAACATTTAAAGACAACAACAACCTCAACATTGAAAACACCAACAAATTCAACAACAACCTCAACAATGAAAAACACCAACAAATTCAACAACAACTTCAACATTGAAAAACACCAACAAATTCAACAACAACCTCGACATTGAAAAACACCAACAAATTCAACAACAACCTCAACATTGAAAAACACCAACAAATTCAACAACTTCAACATTGAAAAACACCAACAAATTCAACAACAACCTCAACATTGAAAAGCAACAACAACCTCAACATTGAGAAACACCAACAAATTCAACAACAACCTCAGCAATGAAAAACACCAACAAATTCAACAACAACCTCAACATTGAAAAACACCAGCAAATTAAACATCAACCTCAACTTTGAAAAACAACAACAACCTCAACATGGAAAAACACCAACAATTTCAACAACAACCTCAACATTGAAAAACAACAACAACCTCAAAATTGAAAAACACCAACAAATTCAACAACAACCTCAACATTGAAAAACAACAACAACCACAACATTGAAAAACACCAACAGATTCAACAACAACTTCAACATTGAAAAAACCAACAAATTCAACAACAACCTCGACATTGAAAAACACCAACAAATTCAACAACAACCTCAACATTGAAAAACACCAACAAATTCAACAACAACCTCAACATTTAAAAACGCCAACAAATTCAACAACGACCTCAACGTTGTAAAACACCAACAAATTCAACAACAACCTCAACATTGAAAAACACCTACAAATTCAACAACAACCTCGACATTGAAAAACACCAACAAATTCAACAACAACCTCAACATTGAAAAACACCAACAAATTCAATAACAACCTCAACATTTAAAAACGCCAACAAATTCAACAACAACCTCAACATTTAAAAACGCCAACAAATTCAACAACGACCTCAACATTGAAAAACACCAACAAATTCAACAACAACCTCAACATTGAAAAACACCAACAAATTCAACAACTTCAACATTGAAAAACACCAACAAATTCAACAACAACCTCAACATTGAAAAGCAACAACAACCTCAACATTGAGAAACACCAACAAATTCAACAACAACCTCAGCAATGAAAAACACCAACAAATTCAACAACAACCTCAACATTGAAAAACACCAACAAATTAAACATCAACCTCAACTTTGAAAAACAACAACAACCTCAACATGGAAAAACACCAACAAATTCAACAACAACCTCAACATTGAAAAACAACAACAACCTCAAAATTGAAAAACACCAACAAATTCAACAACAACCTCGACATTGAAAAACACCAACAAATTCAACGACAACCTCAACATTGAAAAACACCAACAAATTCAATAACAACCTCAACATTTAAAAACGCCAACAAATTCAACAACAACCTCAACATTGTAAAACACCAACAAATTCAACAACAACCTCAACATTGAAAAACTACAACAACCTCAACATTGAAAAGCACCAACAAATACAACAACAACCTCAACATTGAAAAACAACAACAACCTCAACATTGAAAAACAGCAACAAATTCAACAACAACCTCAACATTGAAAAACACCAACAAATTCAACAACAACCTCAACATTGAAAAACAACAACCTCAACATTGAAAAACAACAACAACCTCAACATTGAAAAACACCAACAAATTCAACAACAACCTCAACATTGAAAAACAACAACAACCTCAACATTGAAAAACACCAACAAATTCAACAACAACCTCAACATTGAAAAACACCAACAAATTCAACAACAACCTCAACATTGAAAAACAACAACAACCTCAACATTGAAAACCACCAACAAATTCAACAACAACCTCAACAATGAAAAACACCAACAAATTCAACAACAACCTCAACATTGAAAAACACCAACAAATTAAACATCAACCTCAACTTTGAAAAACAACAACAACCTCAACATGGAAAAACACCAACAAATTCAACCACAACCTCAACATTGAAAAACAACAACAACCTCAAAATTGAAAAACACCAACAAATTCAACAACAACCTCAACATTGAAAAACAACAACAACCTCAAAATTGAAAAACACCAACAAATTCAACAACAACCTCTACATTGAAAAACAACAACAACCACAACATTGAAAAACACCAACAGATTCAACAACAACTTCAACATTGAAAAAACCAACAAATTCAACAACAACCTCGACATTGAAAAACACCAACAAATTCAACAACAACCTCAACATTGAAAAACACCAACAAATTCAACAACAACCTCAACATTTAAAAACGCCAACAAATTCAACAACGACCTCAACATTGTAAAAAACGAAAAAATTCAACAACAACCTCGACATTGAAAAACACCAAGAAATTCAACAACAACCTCAACATTTAAAAACAACAACAACCTCAACATTGAAAAACACCAACAAATTCAACAACAACCTCAACATTGAAAAACACATACAAATTCAACAACAACTTCAACATTGAAAAACACCAACAAATTCAACAACAACCTCGACATTGAAAAACACCAACAAATTCAACAACAACCTCAACATTGAAAAACTAAAACAACCTCAACATTGAAAAGCACCAACAAATACAACAACAACCTCAACATTGAAAAACACCAACAAATTCAACAACAACCTCAACATTGAAAAACAACAACAACCTCAACATTGAAAAATAACAACAACCTCAACATTGAAAAACACCAACAAATTCAACAACAACCTCAACATTGAAAAACAACAACAGCCTCAACATTGAAAAACACCAACAAATTCAACAACAACCTCAACATTGAAAAACACCAACAAATTCAACAACAACCTCAATATTGAAAAACAACAACAACCTCAACATTGAAAAACACCAACAAATTCAACAACAACCTCAACAATGAAAAACACCAACAAATTCAACAACAACCTCAACATTGAAAAACACCAACAAATTAAACATCAACCTCAACTTTGAAAAACAACAACAACCTCAACATGGAAAAACACCAACAAATTCAACAACAACCTCAACATAAAAAACAACAACAACCTCAAAATTGAAAAACACCAACAAATTCAACAACAACCTCAACATTGAAAAACAACAACAACCACAACATTGAAAAGCACCAACAGATTCAACAACAACTTCAACATTGAAAAAACCAACAAATTCAACAACAACCTCGACATTGAAAAACACCAGCAAATTCAACAACAACCTCAACATTGAAAAACACCAACAAATTCAACAACAACCTCAACATTTAAAAACGCCAACAAATTCAACAACGACCTCAACATTGTAAAAGACGAACAAATTCAACAACAACTTCAACATTGAAAAACACCAACAAATTCAACAACAACCTCGACATTGAAAAACACCAACAAATTCAACAACAACCTCAACATTGAAAAACACCAACAAATTCAACAACTTCAACATTGAAAAACACCAACAAATTCAACAACAACCTCAACATTGAAAAGCAACAACAACCTCAACATTGAGAAACACCAACAAATTCAACAACAACCTCAGCAATGAAAAACACCAACAAATTCAACAACAACCTCAACATTGAAAAACACCAGCAAATTAAACATCAACCTCAACTTTGAAAAACAACAACAACCTCAACATGGAAAAACACCAACAATTTCAACAACAACCTCAACATTGAAAAACAACAACAACCTCAAAATTGAAAAACACCAACAAATTCAACAACAACCTCAACATTGAAAAACAACAACAACCACAACATTGAAAAACACCAACAGATTCAACAACAACTTCAACATTGAAAAAACCAACAAATTCAACAACAACCTCGACATTGAAAAACACCAACAAATTCAACAACAACCTCAACATTGAAAAACACCAACAAATTCAACAACAACCTCAACATTTAAAAACGCCAACAAATTCAACAACGACCTCAACGTTGTAAAACACCAACAAATTCAACAACAACCTCAACATTGAAAAACACCTACAAATTCAACAACAACCTCGACATTGAAAAACACCAACAAATTCAACAACAACCTCAACATTGAAAAACACCAACAAATTCAATAACAACCTCAACATTTAAAAACGCCAACAAATTCAACAACAACCTCAACATTTAAAAACGCCAACAAATTCAACAACGACCTCAACATTGAAAAAACACCACAAATTCAACAACAACCTCAACATTGAAAAACACCAACAAATTCAACAACTTCAACATTGAAAAACACCAACAAATTCAACAACAACCTCAACATTGAAAAGCAACAACAACCTCAACATTGAGAAACACCAACAAATTCAACAACAACCTCAGCAATGAAAAACACCAACAAATTCAACAACAACCTCAACATTGAAAAACACCAACAAATTAAACATCAACCTCAACTTTGAAAAACAACAACAACCTCAACATGGAAAAAACACCAACAAATTCAACAACAACCTCAACATTGAAAAACAACAACAACCTCAAAATTGAAAAACACCAACAAATTCAACAACAACCTCGACATTGAAAAACACCAACAAATTCAACGACAACCTCAACATTGAAAAACACCAACAAATTCAATAACAACCTCAACATTTAAAAACGCCAACAAATTCAACAACAACCTCAACATTGTAAAACACCAACAAATTCAACAACAACCTCAACATTGAAAAACTACAACAACCTCAACATTGAAAAGCACCAACAAATACAACAACAACCTCAACATTGAAAAAACAACAACAACCTCAACATTGAAAAACAGCAACAAATTCAACAACAACCTCAACATTGAAAAACACCAACAAATTCAACAACAACCTCAACATTGAAAAACAACAACCTCAACATTGAAAAACAACAACAACCTCAACATTGAAAAACACCAACAAATTCAACAACAACCTCAACATTGAAAAACAACAACAACCTCAACATTGAAAAACACCAACAAATTCAACAACAACCTCAACATTGAAAAACACCAACAAATTCAACAACAACCTCAACATTGAAAAACAACAACAACCTCAACATTGAAAACCACCAACAAATTCAACAACAACCTCAACAATGAAAAACACCAACAAATTCAACAACAACCTCAACATTGAAAAACACCAACAAATTAAACATCAACCTCAACTTTGAAAAACAACAACAACCTCAACATGGAAAAACACCAACAAATTCAACCACAACCTCAACATTGAAAAACAACAACAACCTCAAAATTGAAAAACACCAACAAATTCAACAACAACCTCAACATTGAAAAACAACAACAACCTCAAAATTGAAAAACACCAACAAATTCAACAACAACCTCTACATTGAAAAACAACAACAACCACAACATTGAAAAACACCAACAGATTCAACAACAACTTCAACATTGAAAAAACCAACAAATTCAACAACAACCTCGACATTGAAAAACACCAACAAATTCAACAACAACCTCAACATTGAAAAACACCAACAAATTCAACAACAACCTCAACATTTAAAAACGCCAACAAATTCAACAACGACCTCAACATTGTAAAAAACGAAAAAATTCAACAACAACCTCAACATTGAAAAACACCAAGAAATTCAACAACAACCTCAACATTTAAAAACAACAACAACCTCAACATTGAAAAACACCAACAAATTCAACAACAACCTCAACATTGAAAAACACATACAAATTCAACAACAACTTCAACATTGAAAAACACCAACAAATTCAACAACAACCTCGACATTGAAAAACACCAACAAATTCAACAACAACCTCAACATTGAAAAACTAAAACAACCTCAACATTGAAAAGCACCAACAAATACAACAACAACCTCAACATTGAAAAACACCAACAAATTCAACAACAACCTCAACATTGAAAAACAACAACAACCTCAACATTGAAAAATAACAACAACCTCAACATTGAAAAACACCAACAAATTCAACAACAACCTCAACATTGAAAAACAACAACAGCCTCAACATTGAAAAACACCAACAAATTCAACAACAACCTCAACATTGAAAAACACCAACAAATTCAACAACAACCTCAATATTGAAAAACAACAACAACCTCAACATTGAAAAACACCAACAAATTCAACAACAACCTCAACAATGAAAAACACCAACAAATTCAACAACAACCTCAACATTGAAAAACACCAACAAATTAAACATCAACCTCAACTTTGAAAAACAACAACAACCTCAACATGGAAAAACACCAACAAATTCAACAACAACCTCAACATAAAAAACAACAACAACCTCAAAATTGAAAAACACCAACAAATTCAACAACAACCTCAACATTGAAAAACAACAACAACCACAACATTGAAAAGCACCAACAGATTCAACAACAACTTCAACATTGAAAAAACCAACAAATTCAACAACAACCTCGACATTGAAAAACACCAGCAAATTCAACAACAACCTCAACATTGAAAAACACCAACAAATTCAACAACAACCTCAACATTTAAAAACGCCAACAAATTCAACAACGACCTCAACATTGTAAAAGACGAACAAATTCAACAACAACCTCAACATTGAAAAACACCAACAAATTCAACAACAACCTCGACATTGAAAAACACCAAAAAATTCAACAACAACCTCAACATTGAAAAACACCAACAAATTCAACAACAACCTCAACATTGAAAAACAACAACAACCTCAACATTGAAAAACACCAACAAATTCAACAACAACTTCAACATTGAAGAAAACCAACAAATTCAACAACAACCTCGAAATTGAAAAACACCAACAAATTCAACAACAACCTCAACATTGAAAAACAACAACAACCTCAACATTGAAAAACACCAACAAATTCAACAACAACCTCAACATTGAAAAACAACAACAACCTCAACATTGAAAAACACCAACAAATTCAACAAAAACATCAACAATGAAAAACACCAACAAATTCAACAACAACCTCAACATTGAAAAACACCAACAAATTTAACAACAACCTCAACTTTGAAAAACAACAACAACCTCAACATGGAAAAACACCAACAAATTCAACAACAACCTCAACATTGAAAAACAACAACAACCTCAAAATTGAAAAACACCAACAAATTCAACAACAACCTCAACATTTAAAGACAACAACAATCTCAACATTGAAAACACCAACAAATTCAACAACAACCTCAACAATGAAAAACACCAACAAATTCAACAACAACTTCAACATTGAAAAACACCAACAAATTCAACAACAACCTCGACATTGAAAAACACCAACAAATTCAACAACAACCTCAACATTGAAAAACACCAACAAATTCAACAACTTCAACATTGAAAAACACCAACAAATTCAACAACAACCTCAACATTGAAAAGCAACAACAACCTCAACATTGAGAAACACCAACAAATTCAACAACAACCTCAGCAATGAAAAACACCAACAAATTCAACAACAACCTCAACATTGAAAAACACCAGCAAATTAAACATCAACCTCAACTTTGAAAAACAACAACAACCTCAACATGGAAAAACACCAACAATTTCAACAACAACCTCAACATTGAAAAACAACAACAACCTCAAAATTGAAAAACACCAACAAATTCAACAACAACCTCAACATTGAAAAACAACAACAACCACAACATTGAAAAACACCAACAGATTCAACAACAACTTCAACATTGAAAAAACCAACAAATTCAACAACAACCTCGACATTGAAAAACACCAACAAATTCAACAACAACCTCAACATTGAAAAACACCAACAAATTCAACAACAACCTCAACATTTAAAAACGCCAACAAATTCAACAACGACCTCAACGTTGTAAAACACCAACAAATTCAACAACAACCTCAACATTGAAAAACACCTACAAATTCAACAACAACCTCGACATTGAAAAACACCAACAAATTCAACAACAACCTCAACATTGAAAAACACCAACAAATTCAATAACAACCTCAACATTTAAAAACGCCAACAAATTCAACAACAACCTCAACATTTAAAAACGCCAACAAATTCAACAACGACCTCAACATTGAAAAACACCAACAAATTCAACAACAACCTCAACATTGAAAAACACCAACAAATTCAACAACTTCAACATTGAAAAACACCAACAAATTCAACAACAACCTCAACATTGAAAAGCAACAACAACCTCAACATTGAGAAACACCAACAAATTCAACAACAACCTCAGCAATGAAAAACACCAACAAATTCAACAACAACCTCAACATTGAAAAACACCAACAAATTAAACATCAACCTCAACTTTGAAAAACAACAACAACCTCAACATGGAAAAACACCAACAAATTCAACAACAACCTCAACATTGAAAAACAACAACAACCTCAAAATTGAAAAACACCAACAAATTCAACAACAACCTCGACATTGAAAAACACCAACAAATTCAACGACAACCTCAACATTGAAAAACACCAACAAATTCAATAACAACCTCAACATTTAAAAACGCCAACAAATTCAACAACAACCTCAACATTGTAAAACACCAACAAATTCAACAACAACCTCAACATTGAAAAACTACAACAACCTCAACATTGAAAAGCACCAACAAATACAACAACAACCTCAACATTGAAAAACAACAACAACCTCAACATTGAAAAACAGCAACAAATTCAACAACAACCTCAACATTGAAAAACACCAACAAATTCAACAACAACCTCAACATTGAAAAACAACAACCTCAACATTGAAAAACAACAACAACCTCAACATTGAAAAACACCAACAAATTCAACAACAACCTCAACATTGAAAAACAACAACAACCTCAACATTGAAAAACACCAACAAATTCAACAACAACCTCAACATTGAAAAACACCAACAAATTCAACAACAACCTCAACATTGAAAAACAACAACAACCTCAACATTGAAAACCACCAACAAATTCAACAACAACCTCAACAATGAAAAACACCAACAAATTCAACAACAACCTCAACATTGAAAAACACCAACAAATTAAACATCAACCTCAACTTTGAAAAACAACAACAACCTCAACATGGAAAAACACCAACAAATTCAACCACAACCTCAACATTGAAAAACAACAACAACCTCAAAATTGAAAAACACCAACAAATTCAACAACAACCTCAACATTGAAAAACAACAACAACCTCAAAATTGAAAAACACCAACAAATTCAACAACAACCTCTACATTGAAAAACAACAACAACCACAACATTGAAAAACACCAACAGATTCAACAACAACTTCAACATTGAAAAAACCAACAAATTCAACAACAACCTCGACATTGAAAAACACCAACAAATTCAACAACAACCTCAACATTGAAAAACACCAACAAATTCAACAACAACCTCAACATTTAAAAACGCCAACAAATTCAACAACGACCTCAACATTGTAAAAAACGAAAAAATTCAACAACAACCTCAACATTGAAAAACACCAAGAAATTCAACAACAACCTCGACATTGAAAAACACCAAAAAATTCAACAACAACCTCAACATTGAAAAACACCAACAAATTCAACAACAACCTCAACATTGAAAAACAACAACAACCTCAACATTGAAAAACACCAACAAATTCAACAACAACTTCAACATTGAAGAAAACCAACAAATTCAACAACAACCTCGAAATTGAAAAACACCAACAAATTCAACAACAACCTCAACATTGAAAAACAACAACAACCTCAACATTGAAAAACACCAACAAATTCAACAACAACCTCAACATTGAAAAACAACAACAACCTCAACATTGAAAAACACCAACAAATTCAACAAAAACATCAACATGAAAAACACCAACAAATTCAACAACAACCTCAACATTGAAAAACACCAACAAATTTAACAACAACCTCAACTTTGAAAAACAACAACAACCTCAACATGGAAAAACACCAACAAATTCAACAACAACCTCAACATTGAAAAACAACAACAACCTCAAAATTGAAAAACACCAACAAATTCAACAACAACCTCAACATTTAAAGACAACAACAACCTCAACATTGAAAACACCAACAAATTCAACAACAACCTCAACAATGAAAAACACCAACAAATTCAACAACAACTTCAACATTCAAAAACACCAACAAATTCAACAACAACCTCGACATTGAAAAACACCAACAAATTCAACAACAACCTCAACATTGAAAAACACCAACAAATTCAACAACTTCAACATTGAAAAACACCAACAAATTCAACAACAACCTCAACATTGAAAAGCAACAACAACCTCAACATTGAGAAACACCAACAAATTCAACAACAACCTCAGCAATGAAAAACACCAACAAATTCAACAACAACCTCAACATTGAAAAACACCAACAAATTAAACATCAACCTCAACTTTGAAAAACAACAACAACCTCAACATGGAAAAACACCAACAAATTCAACAACAACCTCAACATTGAAAAACAACAACAACCTCAAAATTGAAAAACACCAACAAATTCAACAACAACCTCAACATTGAAAAACAACCACAACCACATCATTGAAAAACACCAACAGATTCAACAACAACTTCAACATTGAAAAAACCAACAAATTCAACAACAACCTCGACATTGAAAAACACCAACAAATTCAACAACAACCTCAACATTGAAAAACACCAACAAATTCAACAACAACCTCAACATTTAAAAACGCCAACAAATTCAACAACGACCTCAACGTTGTAAAACACGAACAAATTCAACAACAACCTCAACATTGAAAAACACCAACAAATTCAACAACAACCTCGACATTGAAAAACACCAACAAATTCAACAACAACCTCAACATTGAAAAACACCAACAAATTCAATAACAACCTCAACATTTAAAAACGCCAACAAATTCAACAACAACCTCAACATTTAAAAACGCCAACAAATTCAACAACGACCTCAACATTGAAAAACACCAACAAATTCAACAACAACCTCAACATTGAAAAACACCAACAAATTCAACAACTTCAACATTGAAAAACACCAACAAATTCAACAACAACCTCAACATTGAAAAGCAACAACAACCTCAACATTGAGAAACACCAACAAATTCAACAACAACCTCAGCAATGAAAGACACCAACAAATTCAACAACCACCTCAACATTGAAAAACACCAACAAATTAAACATCAACCTCAACTTTGAAAAACAACAACAACCTCAACATGGAAAAACACCAACAAATTCAACAACAACCTCAACATTGAAAAACAACAACAACCTCAAAATTGAAAAACACCAACAAATTCAACAACAACCTCGACATTGAAAAACACCAACCAATTCAACGACAACCTCAACATTGAAAAACACCAACAAATTCAACAACAACCTCAACATTTAAAAACGCCAACAAATTCAACAACGACCTCAACATTGTAAAACACCAACAAATTCAAAAACAACCTCAACATTGAAAAACTACAACAACCTCAACATTGAAAAGCACCAACAAATACAACAACAACCTCAACATTGAAAAACAGCAACAAATTCAACAACAACCTCAACATTGAAAAACACCAACAAATTCAACAACAACCTCAACATTGAAAAACAACAACAACCTCAATATTGAAAAACAACAACAACCTCAACATTGAAAAACACCAACAAATTCAACAACAACCTCAACATTGAAAAACAACAACAACCTCAACATTGAAAAACAGCAACAAATTCAACAACAACCTCAACATTGAAAAACACCAACAAATTCAACAACAACCTCAACATTGAAAAACAACAACAACCTCAACATTGAAAAACACCAACAAATTCAACAACAACCTCAACAATGAAAAACACCAACAAATTCAACAACAACCTCAACATTGAAAAACACCAACAAATTAAACATCAACCTCAACTTTGAAAAACAACAACAACCTCAACATGGAAAAACACCAACAAATTCAACCACAACCTCAACATTGAAAAACAACAACAACCTCAAAATTGAAAAACACCAACAAATTCAACAACAACCTCAACATTGAAAAACAACAACAACCACAACATTGAAAAACACCAACAGATTCAACAACAACTTCAACATTGAAAAAACCAACAAATTCAACAACAACCTCGACATTGAAAAACACCAACAAATTCAACAACAACCTCAACATTGAAAAACACCAACAAATTCAACAACAACCTCAACATTTAAAAACGCCAACAAATTCAACAACGACCTCAACATTGTAAAACACGAACAAATTCAACAACAACCTCAACATTGAAAAACACCAACAAATTCAACAACAACCTCGACATTGAAAAACACCAACAAATTCAACAACAACCTCAACATTGAAAAACACCAACAAATTCAACAACAACCTCAACATTGAAAAACAACAACAACCTCAACATTGAAAAACACCAACAAATTCAACAACAACTTCAACATTGAAGAAAACCAACAAATTCAACAAAAACCTCGAAATTGAAAAACACCAACAAATTCAACAACAACCTCAACATTGAAAAACAACAACAACCTCAACATTGAAAAACACCAACAAATTCAACAACAACCTCAACATTGAAAAACAACAACAACCTCAACATTGAAAAACACCAACAAATTCAACAAAAACATCAACAATGAAAAACAACAACAAATTCAACAACAACCTCAACATTGAAAAACACCAACAAATTTAACAACAACCTCAACTTTGAAAAACAACAACAACCTCAACATGGAAAAACACGAACAAATTCAACAACAACCTCAACATTGAAAAACAACAACAACCTCAAAATTGAAAAACACCAACAAATTCAACAACAACCTCAACATTTAAAGACAACAACAACCTCAACATTGAAAACACCAACAAATTCAACAACAACCTCAACAATGAAAAACACCAACAAATTCAACAACAACTTCAACATTGAAAAACACCAACAAATTCAACAACAACCTCGACATTGAAAAACACCAACAAATTCAACAACAACCTCAACATTGAAAAACACCAACAAATTCAACAACTTCAACATTGAAAAACACCAAAAAATTCAACAACAACCTCAACATTGAAAAGCAACAACAACCTCAACATTGAGAAACACCAACAAATTCAACAACAACCTCAGCAATGAAAAACACCAACAAATTCAACAACAACCTCAACATTGAAAAACACCAACAAATTAAACATCAACCTCAACTTTGAAAAACAACACAACCTCAACATGGAAAAACACCAACAAATTCAACAACAACCTCAACATTGAAAAACAACAACAACCTCAACATTGAAAAACACCAACAAATTCAACAAAAACATCAACATGAAAAACACCAACAAATTCAACAACAACCTCAACATTGAAAAACACCACCAAATTTAACAACAACCTCAACTTTGAAAAACAACAACAACCTCAACATGGAAAAACACCAACAAATTCAACAACAACCTCAACATTGAAAAACAACAACAACCACAACATTGAAAAACACCAACAGATTCAACAACAACTTCACATTGAAAAAACCAACAAATTCAACAACAACCTCGACATTGAAAAACACCAACAAATTCAACAACAACCTCAACATTGAAAAACACCAACAAATTCAACAACAACCTCAACATTTAAAAACGCCAACAAATTAAACAACGACCTCAACGTTGTAAAACACCAACAAATTCAACAACAACCTCAACATTGAAAAACACCAACAAATTCAACAACAACCTCGACATTGAAAAACACCAACAAATTCAACAACAACCTCAACATTGAAAAACACCAACAAATTGAATAACAACCTCAACATTTAAAAACGCCAACAAATTCAACAACAACCTCAACATTTAAAAACGCCAACAAATTCAACAACGACCTCAACATTGTAAAACACCAACAAATTCAACAACAACCTCAACATTGAAAAACACCAACAAATTCAACAACAACCTCGACATTGAAAAACACCAACAAATTCAACAACAACCTCAACATTGAAAAACACCAACAAATTCAACAACAACCTCAACAAAGAAAAACACCAACAAATTCAACAACAACCTCAACATTGAAAAACACCAACAAATTAAACATCAACCTCAACTTTGAAAAACAACAACAACCTCAACATGGAAAAACACCCACAAATTCAACAACAACCTCAACATTGAAAAACAACAACAACCTCGACATTGAAAAACACCAACAAATTCAACAACAACCTCAACATTGAAAAACAACAACAACCACAACATTGAAAAACACCAACAGATTCAACAACAACTTCAACATTGAAAAAACCAACAAATTCAACAACAACCTCGACATTGAAAAACACCAACAAATTCAACAACAACCTCAACATTGAAAAACACCAACAAATTCAACAAAAATCTCAACATTTAAAAACGCCAACAAATTCAACACCGACCTCAACATTGTAAAACACCAACAAATTCAACAACAACCTCAACATTGAAAAACACCAACAAATTCAACAACAACCTCGACATTGAAAAACACCAACAAATTCAACAACAACCTCAACATTGAAAAACACCAACAAATTCAACAACAACCTCAACAATGAAAAACACCAACAAATTCAACAACAACCTCAACATTGAAAAATACCAACAAATTAAACATCAACCTCAACTTTGAAAAACAACAACAACCTCAACATGGAAAAACACCCACAAATTCAACAACAACCTCAACATTGAAAAACAACAACAACCTCAAAATTGAAAAACACCAACAAATTCAACAACAACCTCAACATTGAAAAACAACAACAACCACAACATTGAAAAACACCAACAAATTCAACAGCAACTTCAACATTGAAAAACACCAACAAATTCAACAACAACCTCGACATTGAAAAACACCAACAAAGTCAACAACAACCTCAACATGGAAAAACACCAACAAATTCAACAACTTCAACATTGAAAAACACCAACAAATTCAACAACAACCTCAACATTGAAAAGCAACAACAACCTCAGCATGGAGAAACACCAACAAATTCAACAACAACCTCAACAATGAAAAACACCAACAAATTCAAAAACAACCTCAACATTGAAAAACACCAACAAATTAAACATCAACCTCAACTTTGAAAAACAACAACAACCTCAACATGGAAAAACACCAACAAATTCAACAACAACCTCAACATTGAAAAACAACAACAACCTCAAAATTGAAAAACACCAACAAATTCAACAACAACCTCAACATTGAAAAACAACAACAACCACAACATCGAAAAACACCAACAGATTCAACAACAACTTCAACATTGAAAAAACCAACAAATTCAACAACAACCTCGACATTGAAAAACACCAACAAATTCAACAACAACTTCAACATTGAAAAACACCAACAAATTCAACAACAACCTCAACATTTAAAAACGCCAACAAATTCAACAACGACCTCAACATTGTAAAACTCCAACAAATTCAACAACAACCTCAACATTGAAAAACGCCAACAAATTCAACAACAACCTCGACATTGAAAAACACCAACAAATTCAACAACAAACTCAACATTGAAAAACACCAACAAATTCAACAACAACCTCAACATTGAAAAACAACCACAACCTCAACATTGAAAAACACCAACAAATTCAACAACAACTTCAACATTGAAGAACACCAACAAATTCAACAACAACCTCAACATTGAAAAACAACAACAACCTCAAAATTGAAAAACACCAACAAATTCAACAAAAACCTCAACAATGAAAAACACGAACAAATTCAACAACAAACTCAACATTGACAAACACCAACAAATTTAACAACAACCTCAACTTTGAAAAACAACAACAATCTCAACATGGAAAAACACCAACAAATTCAACAACAACCTCAACATTGTAAAACAACAACAACCTCAAAATTGAAAAACACCAACAAATTCAACAACAACCTCAACATTTAAAGACAACAACAACCTCAACATTGAAAACACCAACAAATTCAACAACAACCTCAACAATGAAGAACACCAACAAATTCAACAACAACTTCAACATTGAAAAACACCAACAAATTCAACAACAACCTCGACATTGAAAAACACCAAAAAATTCAACAACAACCTCAACATTGAAAAACACCAACAAATTCAACAACTTCAACATTGAAAAACACCAACAAATTCAACAACAACCTCAACATTGAAAAGCAACAACAACCTCAACATTGAGAAACACCAACAAATTCAACAACATCCTCAACAATGAAAAACACCTACAAATTCAACAACAACTTCAACATTGAAAAACACCAACAAATTCAACAACAACCTCGACATTGAAAAACATCAACAAATTCAAGAACAACCTCAACATTGAAAAACTACAACAACCTCAACACTGAAAAACACCAACAAATTCAACAACATCCTCAACATTGAAAAACAACAACAACCTCAGCATTGAAAAACACGAACAAATTCAACAACAACCGGAACGTTGAAAAACAACAACAAATTCAACAACAACCTCAACATTGAAAAACAACAACAACCTCAACATTGAAAAACACCAACAAATTCAACAAAAACCTCAACATTGAAAAAGACCAACAAATTCAGCAACAACCTCAACATTGAAAAACAACAACAACCTCAACATTGAAAAACATCAACACATTCAACAACAACCTCAACATTGAAAAACTACAACAACCTCAACATTGAAAAACACCAACAAATTCAACAACAACCTCAACATTGAAAAACAACAACAACCTGGGCATTGAAAAACACGAACAAATTCAACAACAACCTCAACATTGAAAAACAACAACAACCTCAGCATTGAAAAACACCAACAAATTCAACAACAACCTCAACATTGAAAAATACCAACAAATTCAACAACAACCTCAACATTGAAAAACACCAACAAATTCAACAACAACTTCAACATTGAAAAACACCAACAAATTCAACAACAACCTCGACATTGAAAAACACCAACAAATTCAACAACAACCTCAACATTGAAAAACTACAAAAACCTCAACAATGAAAACCACCAACAAATAAAACAATAACTTCAACATTGAAAAACAACAACAACCTCAACATTGAAAAACACCAACAAATTCAACAACAACCTCAACATTGAAAAACAACAACAACCTCAACATTGAAAAACAACAACAACTTCAACATTGAAAAACACCAACAAATTCAACAACAACCTCGAAATTGAAAAACGCCAACAAATTCAACAACCTCAACATTGAAAAACAACAACAACCTCAACATTGAAAAACACCAACAAATTCAACAACAACCTCAACATTGAAAAACAACAACAACCTCAACATTGAAAAACACCAACAAATTCAACAACAACCTCAACAATGAAAAACACCAACAAATTCATCAACAACCTCAACATTGAAAAACACCAACAAATTTAACAACAACCTCAACGTTGAAAAACAACAACAACCTCAACATGGAAAAACACCAACAAATTCAACAACAACCTCGACATTGAAAAACACCAACAAATTCAACAACAACCTCAACATTGAAAAACACCAACAAATTCAACAACAACCTCAACATTTAAAAACGCCAACAAATTAAACAACGACCTCAACGTTGTAAAACACCAACAAATTCAACAACAACCTCAACATTGAAAAACACCAACAAATTCAACAACAACCTCGACATTGAAAAACACCAACAAATTCAACAACAACCTCAACATTGAAAAACACCAACAAATTGAATAACAACCTCAACATTTAAAAACGCCAACAAATTCAACAACAACCTCAACATTTAAAAACGCCAACAAATTCAACAACGACCTCAACATTGTAAAACACCAACAAATTCAACAACAACCTCAACATTGAAAAACACCAACAAATTCAACAACAACCTCGACATTGAAAAACACCAACAAATTCAACAACAACCTCAACATTGAAAAACACCAACAAATTCAACAACAACCTCAACAAAGAAAAACACCAACAAATTCAACAACAACCTCAACATTGAAAAACACCAACAAATTAAACATCAACCTCAACTTTGAAAAACAACAACAACCTCAACATGGAAAAACACCCACAAATTCAACAACAACCTCAACATTGAAAAACAACAACAACCTCGACATTGAAAAACACCAACAAATTCAACAACAACCTCAACATTGAAAAACAACAACAACCACAACATTGAAAAACACCAACAGATTCAACAACAACTTCAACATTGAAAAAACCAACAAATTCAACAACAACCTCGACATTGAAAAACACCAACAAATTCAACAACAACCTCAACATTGAAAAACACCAACAAATTCAACAAAAATCTCAACATTTAAAAACGCCAACAAATTCAACACCGACCTCAACATTGTAAAACACCAACAAATTCAACAACAACCTCAACATTGAAAAACACCAACAAATTCAACAACAACCTCGACATTGAAAAACACCAACAAATTCAACAACAACCTCAACATTGAAAAACACCAACAAATTCAACAACAACCTCAACAATGAAAAACACCAACAAATTCAACAACAACCTCAACATTGAAAAATACCAACAAATTAAACATCAACCTCAACTTTGAAAAACAACAACAACCTCAACATGGAAAAACACCCACAAATTCAACAACAACCTCAACATTGAAAAACAACAACAACCTCAAAATTGAAAAACACCAACAAATTCAACAACAACCTCAACATTGAAAAACAACAACAACCACAACATTGAAAAACACCAACAAATTCAACAGCAACTTCAACATTGAAAAACACCAACAAATTCAACAACAACCTCGACATTGAAAAACACCAACAAAGTCAACAACAACCTCAACATGGAAAAACACCAACAAATTCAACAACTTCAACATTGAAAAACACCAACAAATTCAACAACAACCTCAACATTGAAAAGCAACAACAACCTCAGCATGGAGAAACACCAACAAATTCAACAACAACCTCAACAATGAAAAACACCAACAAATTCAAAAACAACCTCAACATTGAAAAACACCAACAAATTAAACATCAACCTCAACTTTGAAAAACAACAACAACCTCAACATGGAAAAACACCAACAAATTCAACAACAACCTCAACATTGAAAAACAACAACAACCTCAAAATTGAAAAACACCAACAAATTCAACAACAACCTCAACATTGAAAAACAACAACAACCACAACATCGAAAAACACCAACAGATTCAACAACAACTTCAACATTGAAAAAACCAACAAATTCAACAACAACCTCGACATTGAAAAACACCAACAAATTCAACAACAACTTCAACATTGAAAAACACCAACAAATTCAACAACAACCTCAACATTTAAAAACGCCAACAAATTCAACAACGACCTCAACATTGTAAAACTCCAACAAATTCAACAACAACCTCAACATTGAAAAACGCCAACAAATTCAACAACAACCTCGACATTGAAAAACACCAACAAATTCAACAACAAACTCAACATTGAAAAACACCAACAAATTCAACAACAACCTCAACATTGAAAAACAACCACAACCTCAACATTGAAAAACACCAACAAATTCAACAACAACTTCAACATTGAAGAACACCAACAAATTCAACAACAACCTCAACATTGAAAAACAACAACAACCTCAAAATTGAAAAACACCAACAAATTCAACAAAAACCTCAACAATGAAAAACACGAACAAATTCAACAACAAACTCAACATTGACAAACACCAACAAATTTAACAACAACCTCAACTTTGAAAAACAACAACAATCTCAACATGGAAAAACACCAACAAATTCAACAACAACCTCAACATTGTAAAACAACAACAACCTCAAAATTGAAAAACACCAACAAATTCAACAACAACCTCAACATTTAAAGACAACAACAACCTCAACATTGAAAACACCAACAAATTCAACAACAACCTCAACAATGAAGAACACCAACAAATTCAACAACAACTTCAACATTGAAAAACACCAAAAAATTCAACAACAACCTCAACATTGAAAAACACCAACAAATTCAACAACTTCAACATTGAAAAACACCAACAAATTCAACAACAACCTCAACATTGAAAAGCAACAACAACCTCAACATTGAGAAACACCAACAAATTCAACAACATCCTCAACAATGAAAAACACCTACAAATTCAACAACAACTTCAACATTGAAAAACACCAACAAATTCAACAACAACCTCGACATTGAAAAACATCAACAAATTCAAGAACAACCTCAACATTGAAAAACTACAACAACCTCAACACTGAAAAACACCAACAAATTCAACAACATCCTCAACATTGAAAAACAACAACAACCTCAGCATTGAAAAACACGAACAAATTCAACAACAACCTGAACGTTGAAAAACAACAACAAATTCAACAACAACCTCAACATTGAAAAACAACAACAACCTCAACATTGAAAAACACCAACAAATTCAACAAAAACCTCAACATTGAAAAAGACCAACAAATTCAGCAACAACCTCAACATTGAAAAACAACAACAACCTCAACATTGAAAAACATCAACACATTCAACAACAACCTCAACATTGAAAAACTACAACAACCTCAACATTGAAAAACACCAACAAATTCAACAACAACCTCAACATTGAAAAACAACAACAACCTGGGCATTGAAAAACACGAACAAATTCAACAACAACCTCAACATTGAAAAACAACAACAACCTCAGCATTGAAAAACACCAACAAATTCAACAACAACCTCAACATTGAAAAATACCAACAAATTCAACAACAACCTCAACATTGAAAAACACCAACAAATTCAACAACAACTTCAACATTGAAAAACACCAACAAATTCAACAACAACCTCGACATTGAAAAACACCAACAAATTCAACAACAACCTCAACATTGAAAAACTACAAAAACCTCAACAATGAAAACCACCAACAAATAAAACAATAACTTCAACATTGAAAAACAACAACAACCTCAACATTGAAAAACACCAACAAATTCAACAACAACCTCAACATTGAAAAACAACAACAACCTCAACATTGAAAAACAACAACAACTTCAACATTGAAAAACACCAACAAATTCAACAACAACCTCGAAATTGAAAAACGCCAACAAATTCAACAACCTCAACATTGAAAAACAACAACAACCTCAACATTGAAAAACACCAACAAATTCAACAACAACCTCAACATTGAAAAACAACAACAACCTCAACATTGAAAAACACCAACAAATTCAACAACAACCTCAACAATGAAAAACACCAACAAATTCATCAACAACCTCAACATTGAAAAACACCAACAAATTTAACAACAACCTCAACGTTGAAAAACAACAACAACCTCAACATGGAAAAACACCAACAAATTCAACAACAACCTCAACATTGAAAAACAACAACCTCAAGATTGAAAAACACCAAAAAATTCAACAACAACCTCAACATTTAAAAACAACAACAACCTCAACATTGAAAAACACCAACAAATTCAACAACAACCTCAACATTGAAAAACACATACAAATTCAACAACAACTTCAGCATTGAAAAACACCAACAAATTCAACAACAACCTCGACATTGAAAAACACCAACAAATTCAACAAAAACCTCAACATTGAAAAACTACAGCAACCTCAACATTGAAAAGCACCAACAAATACAACAACAACCTCAACATTGAAAAACAACAACAACCTCAACATTGAAAAACAGCAACAAATTCAACAACAACCTCAACATTGAAAAACACCAACAAATTCAACAACAATCTCAACATTGAAAAACAACAACAACCTGAACATTGAAAAACAACAACAACCTCAACATTGAAAAACACCAACAAATTCAACAACAACCTCAACATTGATAAACAACAACAACCTCAACATTGAAAAACACCAACAAATTCAACAACAACCTCAACATTGAAAAACACCAACAAATTCAACAACAACCTCAACATTGAAAAACAACAACAACCTCAACATTGAAAAACAACAACAAATTCAACAACAACCTCAACAATGAAAAACACCAACAAATTCAACAACAACCTCAACATTGAAAAACACCAACAAATTAAACATCAACCTCAACTTTGAAAAACAACAACAACCTCAACATGGAAAAACACCAACAAATTCAACAACAACCTCAACATTGAAAAACAACAACAACCTCAACATTGAAAAACACCAACAAATTCAACAACAACCTCAACATTGAAAAACAACAACAACCTCAACATTGAAAAACACCAACAAATTCAACAGCAACTTCAACATTGAAAAACACCAACAAATTCAGCAACAACCTCGAAATTGAAAAACGCCAACAAATTCAACAACCTCAACATTGAAAAACAACAACAACCTCAACATTGAAAAACACCAACAAATTCAACAACAACCTCAACATTGAAAAACAACAACAACCTCAACATTGAAAAACACCAACAAATTCAACAACAACCTCAACAATGAAAAACACCAACAAATTCATCAACAACCTCAACATTGAAAAACACCAACAAATTTAACAACAACCTCAACGTTGAAAAACAACAACAACCTCAACATGGAAAAACACCAACATATTCAACAACAACCTCAACATTGAAAAACAACAACCTCAAAATTGAAAAACACCAACAAATTCAACAACAACCTCAACATTGAAAAACAACAACAACCTCAACATTGAAAAACACCAACAAATTCAACAACAACCTCAACATTGAAAAACACCAACAAATTCAACAACAACCTCAACATTGAAAAACAACAACAACCTGAACATTGAAAAACAACAACAACCTCAACATTGAAAAACACCAACAAATTCAACAACAACCTCAACATTGAAAAACAACAACAACCTCAACTTTGAAAAACACCAACAAATTCAACAACAACCTCAACATTGAAAAACACCAACAAATTCAACAACAACCTCAACATTGAAAAACAACAACAACCTCAACATTGAAAAACACCAACAAATTCAACAACAACCTCAACATTTAAAAACACCAACAAATTCAACAACAACCTCAACATTGAAAAACACCAACAAATTAAACATCAACCTCAACTTTGAAAAACAACAACAACCTCAACATGGAAAAACACCAACAAATTCAACAACAACCTCAACATTGAAAAACAACAACAACCTCAAAATTGAAAAACACCAACAAATTCAACAACAACCTCAACATTGAAAAACAACAACAACCACAACATTGAATAACACCAACAGATTCAACAACTACTTCAACATTGAAAAAACCAACAAATTCAACAACAACCTCGACATTGAAAAACACCAACAAATTCAACAGCAACCTCAACATTGAAAAACACCAACAAATTCAACAACAACCTCAACATTTAAAAACGCCAACAAATTCAATAACGACCTCAACATTGTAAAACACCAACAAATTCAACAACAACCTCAACATTGAAAGACACCAACAAATTCAACAACAACCTCGACATTGAAAAACACCAACAAATTCAACAACAACCTCGACATTGAAAAACACCAACAAATTCAACAACAACCTCAACATTGAAAAACACCAACAAATTCAACAACAACCTCAACATTGAAAAACAACAACAACCTCAACATTGAAAAACACCAACAAATTCAACAACAACTTCAACATTGAAGAACACCAACAAATTCAACAACAACCTCGAAATTGAAAAACACCAACAAATTCAACAACAACCTCAACATTGAAAAACAACAACAACCTCAACATTGAAAAACACCAACAAATTCAACAACGACATCAACATTGAAAAACAACAACAACCTCAACATTGAAAAACACCAACAAATTCAACAAAAACCTCAACAATGAAAAACACCAACAAATTCAACAACAACCTCAACATTGAAAAACACCAACAAATTTAACAACAACCTCAACTTTGAAAAACAACAACAACCTCAACATGGAAAAACACCAACAAATTCAACAACAACCTCAACATTGAAAAACAACAACAACCTCAAAATTGAAAAACACCAACAAATTCAACAACAACCTCAACATTTAAAGACAACAACAACCTCAACATTGAAAACACCAACAAATTCAACAACAACCTCAACAATGAAAAACACCAACAAATTCAACAACAACTTCAACATTGAAAAACACCAACAAATTCAACAACAACCTCGACATTGAAAAACACCAACAAATTCAACAACAACTTCAACATTGAAAAACACCAACAAATTCAACAACAACCTCAGTATTGAAAAGCAACAACAACCTCAACATTGAGAAACACCAACAAATTCAACAACAACCTCAACAATGAAAAACACCAACAAATTCAACAACAACTTCAACATTGAAAAACACCAACAAATTCAACAACAACCTCGACATTGAAAAACATCAACAAATTCAACGACAACCTCAACATTGAAAACCTACAACAACCTCAACATTGAAAAACACCAACAAATTCAACAACAACCTCATCATTGAAAAACAAGAACAACCTCAGCATTGAAAAACACGAACAAATTCAACAACAACCTGAACGTTGAAAAACACGAACAAATTCAACAACAACCTGAACGTTGAAAAACATCAACAAATTCAACGACAGCCTCAACATTGAAAACCTACAACAACCTCAACATTGAAAAACACCAACAAATTCAACAACAACCTCAACATTGAAAAACAACAACAACCTCAGCATTGAAAAACACGAACAAATTCAACAACAACCTGAACGTTGAAAAACACCAACAAATTAAACAACAACCTCGACATTGAAAAACACCAACAAATTCAACAAAAACCTCAACATTGAAAAACACCAACAAATTCAACAACAACCTCAACATTGAAAAACAACAACAACCTCAACTTTGAAAAACACCAACAAATTCAACAACAACCTCAACATTGAAAAACACCAACAAATTCAACAACAACCTCAACATTGAAAAACAACAACAACCTCAACATTGAAAAACACCAACAAATTCAACAACAACCTCAACATTTAAAAACACCAACAAATTCAACAACAACCTCAACATTGAAAAACACCAACAAATTAAACATCAACCTCAACTTTGAAAAACAACAACAACCTCAACATGGAAAAACACCAACAAATTCAACAACAACCTCAACATTGAAAAACAACAACAACCTCAAAATTGAAAAACACCAACAAATTCAACAACAACCTCAACATTGAAAAACAACAACAACCACAACATTGAAAAACACCAACAGATTCAACAACTACTTCAACATTGAAAAAACCAACAAATTCAACAGCAACCTCGACATTGAAAAACACCAACAAATTCAACAGCAACCTCAACATTGAAAAACACCAACAAATTCAACAACAACCTCAACATTTAAAAACGCCAACAAATTCAATAACGACCTCAGCATTGTAAAACACCAACAAATTCAACAACAACCTCAACATTGAAAGACACCAACAAATTCAACAACAACCTCGACATTGAAAAACACCAACAAATTCAACAACAACCTCGACATTGAAAAACACCAACAAATTCAACAACAACCTCAACATTGAAAAACACCAACAAATTCAACAACAACCTCAACATTGAAAAACAACAACAACCTCAACATTGAAAAACACCAACAAATTCAACAACAACTTCAACATTGAAGAACACCAACAAATTCAACAACAACCTCGAAATTGAAAAACACCAACAAATTCAACAACAACCTCAACATTGAAAAACAACAACAACCTCAACATTGAAAAACACCAACAAATTCAACAACGACATCAACATTGAAAAACAACAACAACCTCAACATTGAAAAACACCAACAAATTCAACAAAAACCTCAACAATGAAAAACACCAACAAATTCAACAACAACCTCAACATTGAAAAACACCAACAAATTTAACAACAACCTCAACTTTGAAAAACAACAACAACCTCAACATGGAAAAACACCAACAAATTCAACAACAACCTCAACATTGAAAAACAACAACAACCTCAAAATTGAAAAACACCAACAAATTCAACAACAACCTCAACATTTAAAGACAACAACAACCTCAACATTGAAAACACCAACAAATTCAACAACAACCTCAACAATGAAAAACACCAACAAATTCAACAACAACTTCAACATTGAAAAACACCAACAAATTCAACAACAACCTCGACATTGAAAAACACCAACAAATTCAACAACAACTTCAACATTGAAAAACACCAACAAATTCAACAACAACCTCAACATTGAAAAGCAACAACAACCTCAACATTGAGAAACACCAACAAATTCAACAACAACCTCAACAATGAAAAACACCAACAAATTCAACAACAACTTCAACATTGAAAAACACCAACAAATTCAACAACAACCTCGACATTGAAAAACATCAACAAATTCAACGACAACCTCAACATTGAAAACCTACAACAACCTCAACATTGAAAAACACCAACAAATTCAACAACAACCTCATCATTGAAAAACAACAACAACCTCAGCATTGAAAAACACGAACAAATTCAACAACAACCTGAACGTTGAAAAACACGAACAAATTCAACAACAACCTGAACGTTGAAAAACATCAACAAATTCAACGACAGCCTCAACATTGAAAACCTACAACAACCTCAACATTGAAAAACACCAACAAATTCAACAACAACCTCAACATTGAAAAACAACAACAACCTCAGCATTGAAAAAAACGAACAAATTCAACAACAACCTGAACGTTGAAAAACACCAACAAATTCAACAACAACCTCGACATTGAAAAACACCAACAAATTCAACAAAAACCTCAACATTGAAAAACTACAACAACCTCAACATTGAAAAGCACCAACAAATACAACAACAACCTCAACATTGAAAAACAACAACAACCTCAACATTGAAAAACAGCAACAAATTCAACAACAACCTCAACATTGAAAAACACCAACAAATTCAACAACAACCTCAACATTGAAAAACAACAACAACCTGAACATTGAAAAACAACAACAACCTCAACATTGAAAAACACCAACAAATTCAACAACAACCTCAACATTGAAAAACAACAACAACCTCAACATTGAAAAACACCAACAAATTCAACAACAACCTCAACATTGAAAAACACCAACAAATTCAACAACAACCTCAACATTGAAAAACAACAACAACCTCAACATTGAAAAACAACAACAAATTCAACAGCAACCTCAACAATGAAAAACACCAACAAATTCAACAACAACCTCAACATTGAAAAACTACAACAAATTCAACAACAACCTCAACATTGAAAAACAACAACAACCTGAACATTGAGAAACACCAACAAATTCAACAACAACCTCAACAATGAAAAACACCAACAAATTCAACAACAACTTCAACATTGAAAAACACCAACAAATTCAACAACAACCTCGACATTGAAAAACATCAACAAATTCAACGACAACCTCAACATTGAAAACCTACAACAACCTCAACATTGAAAAACACCAACAAATTCAACAACAACCTCATCATTGAAAAACAACAACAACCTCAGCATTGAAAAACACGAACAAATTCAACAACAACCTCAACAATGAAAAACACCAACAAATTCAACAGCAACCTCAACAATGAAAAACACCAACAAATTCAACAACAACCTCAACATTGAAAAACTACAACAAATTCAACAACAACCTCAACATTGAAAAACAACAACAACCTGAACATTGAAAAACAACAACAACCTCAACATTGAAAAACACCAACAAATTCAACAACAACCTCAACATTGAAAAACAACAACAACCTCAACTTTGAAAAACACCAACAAATTCAACAACAACCTCAACATTGAAAAACACCAACAAATTCAACAACAACCTCAACATTGAAAAACAACAACAACCTCAACATTGAAAAACACCAACAAATTCAACAACAACCTCAACATTTAAAAACACCAACAAATTCAACAACAACCTCAACATTGAAAAACACCAACAAATTAAACATCAACCTCAACTTTGAAAAACAACAACAACCTCAACATGGAAAAACACCAACAAATTCAACAACAACCTCAACATTGAAAAACAACAACAACCTCAAAATTGAAAAACACCTACAAATTCAACAACAACCTCAACATTGAGAAACAACAACAACCACAACATTGAAAAACACCAACAGATTCAACAACTACTTCAACATTGAAAAAACCAACAAATTCAACAACAACCACGACATTGAAAAACACCAACAAATTCAACAGCAACCTCAACATTGAAAAACACCAACAAATTCAACAAGAACCTCAACATTTAAAAACGCCAACAAATTCAATAACGACCTCAACATTGTAAAACACCAACAAATTCAACAACAACCTCAACATTGAAAGACACCAACAAATTCAACAACAACCTCGACATTGAAAAACACCAACAAATTCAACAACAACCTCGACATTGAAAAACACCAACAAATTCAACAACAACCTCAACATTGAAAAACACCAACAAATTCAACAACAACCTCAACATTGAAAAACACCAACAAATTCAACAACAACTTCAACATTGAAGAACACCAACAAATTCAACAACAACCTCGAAATTGAAAAACACCAACAAATTCAACAACAACCTCAACATTGAAAAACAACATCAACCTCAACATTGAAAAACACCAACAAATTCAACAACGACATCAACATTGAAAAACAACAACAACCTCAACATTGAAAAACACCAACAAATTCAACAAAAACCTCAACAATGAAAAACACCAACAAATTCAACAACAAGCTCAACATTGAAAAACACCAACAAATTTAACAACAACCTCAACTTTGAAAAACAACAACAACCTCAACATGGAAAAACACCAACAAATTCAACAACAACCTCAACATTGAAAAACAACAACAACCTCAAAATTGAAAAACACCAACAAATTCAACAACAACCTCAACATTTAAAGACAACAACAACCTCAACATTGAAAACACCAACAAATTCAACAACAACCTCAACAATGAAAAACACCAACAAATTCAACAACAACTTCAACATTGAAAAACACCAACAAATTCAACAACAACCTCGACATTGAAAAACACCAACAAATTCAACAACAACTTCAACATTGAAAAACACCAACAAATTCAACAACAACCTCAACATTGAAAAGCAACAACAACCTCAACATTGAGAAACACCAACAAATTCAACAACAACCTCAACAATGAAAAACACCAACAAATTCAACAACAACTTCAACATTGAAAAACACCAACAAATTCAACAACAACCTCGACATTGAAAAACATCAACAAATTCAACGACAACCTCAACATTGAAAACCTACAACAACCTCAACATTGAAAAACACCAACAAATTCAACAACAACCTCATCATTGAAAAACAACAACAACCTCAGCATTGAAAAACACGAACAAATTCAACAACAACCTGAACGTTGAAAAACACGAACAAATTCAACAACAACCTGAACGTTGAAAAACATCAACAAATTCAACGACAGCCTCAACATTGAAAACCTACAACAACCTCAACATTGAAAAACACCAACAAATTCAACAACAACCTCAACATTGAAAAACAACAACAACCTCAGCATTGAAAAACACGAACAAATTCAACAACAACCTGAACGTTGAAAAACACCAACAAATTCAACAACAACCTCGACATTGAAAAACACCAACAAATTCAACAAAAACCTCAACATTGAAAAACTACAACAACCTCAACATTGAAAAGCACCAACAAATACAACAACAACCTCAACATTGAAAAACAACAACAACCTCAACATTGAAAAACAGCAACAAATTCAACAACAACCTCAACATTGAAAAACACCAACAAATTCAACAACAACCTCAACATTGAAAAACAACAACAACCTGAACATTGAAAAACAACAACAACCTCAACATTGAAAAACACCAACAAATTCAACAACAACCTCAACATTGAAAAACAACTAAAACCTCAACATTGAAAAACACCAACAAATTCAACAACAACCTCAACATTGAAAAACACCAACAAATTCAACAACAACCTCAACATTGAAAAACAACAACAACCTCAACATTGAAAAACAACAACAAATTCAACAGCAACCTCAACAATGAAAAACACCAACAAATTCAACAACAACCTCAACATTGAAAAACACCAACAAATTAAACATCAACCTCAACTTTGAAAAACAACAACAACCTCAACATGGAAAAACACCAACAAATTCAACAACAACCTCAACATTGAAAAAAAACAACAACCTCAACATTGAAAAACACCAACAAATTCAACAACAACCTCAACATTGAAAAACAACAACAACCTCAACATTGAAAAACAGCAACAAATTCAACAACAACCTCAACAATGAAAAACACCAACAAATTCAACAACAACTTCAACATTGAAAAACACCAACAAATTCAACAACAACCTCGACATTGAAAAACACCAACAAATTCAACAACAACTTCAACATTGAAAAACACCAACAAATTCAACAACAACCTCAACATTGAAAAGCAACAAAAACCTCAACATTGAGAAACACCAACAAATTCAACAACAACCTCAACAATGAAAAACACCAACAAATTCAACAACAACTTCAATATTGAAAAACACCAACAAATTCAACAACAACCTCGACATTGAAAAACATCAACAAATTCAACGACAACCTCAACATTGAAAACCTACAACAACCTCAACATTGAAAAACACCAACAAATTCAACAACAACCTCATCATTGAAAAACAACAACAACCTCAGCATTGAAAAACACGAACAAATTCAACAACAACCTGAACGTTGAAAAACACGAACAAATTCAACAACAACCTGAACGTTGAAAAACATCAACAAATTCAACGACAACCTCAACATTGAAAACCTACAACAACCTCAACATTGAAAAACACCAACAAATTCAACAACAACCTCAACATTGAAAAACAACAACAACCTCAGCATTGAAAAACACGAACAAATTCAACAACAACCTGAACGTTGAAAAACACCAACAAATTCAACAACAACCTCGACATTGAAAAACACCAACAAATTCAACAAAAACCTCAACATTGAAAAACTACAAAAACCTCAACATTGAAAAGCACCAACAAATACAACAACAACCTCAACATTGAAAAACAACAACAACCTCAACATTGAAAAACAGCAACAAATTCAACAACAACCTCAACATTGAAAAACACCAACAAATTCAACAACAACCTCAACATTGAAAAACAACAACAACCTGAACATTGAAAAACAACAACAACCTCAACATTGAAAAACACCAACAAATTCAACAACAACCTCAACATTGAAAAACAACAACAACCTCAACATTGAAAAACACCAACAAATTCAACAACAACCTCAACATTGAAAAACACCAACAAATTCAACAACAACCTCAACATTGAAAAACAACAACAACCTCAACATTGAAAAACAACAAAAAATTCAACAGCAACCTCAACAATGAAAAACACCAACAAATTCAACAACAACCTCAACATTGAAAAACACCAACAAATTAAACATCAACCTCAACTTTGAAAAACAACAACAACCTCAACATGGAAAAACACCAACAAATTCAACAACAACCTCAACATTGAAAAACAACAACAACCTCAACATTGAAAACCACCAACAAATTCAACAACAACCTCAACATTCAAAAACAACAACAACCTCAACATTGAAAAACACCAACAAATTCAACAGCAACTTCAACATTGAAAAACACCAACAAATTCAACAACAACCTCGAAATTGAAAAACGCCAACAAATTCAACAACCTCAACATTGAAAAACAACAACAACCTCAACATTGAAAAACACCAACAAATTCAACAACAACCTCAACATTGAAAAACAACAACAACCTCAACATTGAAAAACACCAACAAATTCAACAACAACCTCAACAATGAAAAACACCAACAAATTCATCAACAACCTCAACATTGAAAAACACCAACAAATTTAACAACAACCTCAACGTTGAAAAACAACAACAACCTCAACATGGAAAAACACCAACATATTCAACAACAACCTCAACATTGAAAAACAACAACCTCAAAATTGAAAAACACCAACAAATTCAACAACAACCTCAACATTTAAAAACAACAACAACATCAACATTGAAAAACACCAACAAATTCAACAACAACCTCAACATTGAAAAACACATACAAATTCAACAACAACTTCAACATTGAAAAACACCAACAAATTCAACAACAACCTCGACATTGAAAAACACCAACAAATTCAACAAAAACCTCAACATTGAAAAACTACAATAACCTCAACATTGAAAAGCACCAACAAATACAACAACAACCTCAACATTGAAAAACAACAACAACCTCAACATTGAAAAACAGCAACAAATTCAACAACAACCTCAACATTGAAAAACACCAACAAATTCAACAACAACCTCAACATTGAAAAACAACAACAAACTGAACATTGAAAAACAACAACAACCTCAACATTGAAAAACACCAACAAATTCAACAACAACCTGAACATTGAAAAACAACAACAACCTCAACTTTGAAAAACACCAACATATTCAACAACAACCTCAACATTGAAAAACACCAACAAATTCAAAAACAACCTCAACATTGAAAAACAACAACAACCTCAACATTGAAAAACACCAACAAATTCAACAACAACCTCAACATTTAAAAACACCTACAAATTCAACAACAACCTCAACATTGAAAAACACCAACAAATTAAACATCAACCACAACTTTGAAAAACAACAACAACCTCAACATGGAAAAACACCAACAAATTCAACAACAACCTCAACATTGAAAAACAACAACAACCTCAAAATTGAAAAACACCAACAAATTCAACAACAACCTCAACATTGAAAAACAACAACAACCACAACATTGAAAAACACCAACAGATTCAACAACTACTTCAACATTGAAAAAACCAACAAATTCAACAACAACCTCGACATTGAAAAACACCAACAAATTCAACAGCAACCTCAACATTGAAAAACACCAACAAATTCAACAACAACCTCAACATTTAAAAACGCCAACAAATTCAATAACGACCTCAACATTGTAAAACACCAACAAATTCAACAACAACCTCAACATTGAAAAACACCAACAAATTCAACAACAACCTCGACATTGAAAAACACCAACAAATTCAACAACAACCTCGACATTGAAAAACACCAACAAATTCAACAACAACCTCAACATTGAAAAACAACAACAACCTCAACATTGAAAAACACCAACAAATTCAACAACAACTTCAACATTGAAGAACACCAACAAATTCAACAACAACCTCGAAATTGAAAAACACCAACAAATTCAACAACAACCTCAACATTGAAAAACAACAACAACCTCAACATTGAAAAACACCAACAAATTCAACAACGACCTCAACATTGAAAAACAACAACAACCTCAACATTGAAAAACACCAACAAATTCAACAAAAACCTCAACAATGAAAAACACCAACAAATTCAACAACAACCTCAACATTGAAAAACACCAACAAATTTAACAACAACCTCAACTTTGAAAAACAACAACAACCTCAACATGGAAAAACACCAACAAATTCAACAACAACCTCAACATTGAAAAACAACAACAACCTCAAAATTGAAAAACACCAACAAATTCAACAACAACCTCAACATTTAAAGACAACAACAACCTCAACATTGAAAACACCAGCAAATTCAACAACAACCTCAACAATGAAAAACACCAACAAATTCAACAACAACTTCAACATTGAAAAACACCAACAAATTCAACAACAACCTCGACATTGAAAAACACCAACAAATTCAACAACAACTTCAACATTGAAAAACACCAACAAATTCAACAACAACCTCAACATTGAAAAGCAACAACAACCTCAACATTGAGAAACACCAACAAATTCAACAACAACCTCAACAATGAAAAACACCAACAAATTCAACAACAACTTCAACATTGAAAATCACCAACAAATTCAACAACAACCTCGACATTGAAAAACATCAACAAATTCAACGACAACCTCTACATTGAAAACCTACAACAACCTCAACATTGAAAAACACCAACAAATTCAACAACAACCTCAACATTGAAAAACAACAACAACCTCAGCATTGAAAAACACGAACAAATTCAACAACAAACTGAACGTTGAAAAACAC